>JAQGAS010000172.1:0-84947 GCA_034686365.1 Pachymerium ferrugineum | reverse complement strand
TGTTTGATTTAAAGTTGCCATCAGTTTGCTTTGATCAGTATTTGTTGCTTGTGGGTTTGGTGTGTGTTGTTGCTTGTTTGTATAGTAAAGGGGGGGTGGACCATGTCTGCTGGAAAAGCAGAAGATGTTTATAAAACCATCGAATAATGTTTCCTTGTGTCAACTGTCCTCTGTGTGCCCTTAAAAGAAGATGCCTAGCAGACGACATCAAAGAATCTACTGTCCATCTGCACTATAGGCAGCTCATGAAGGAGCATGTACCCTTTGCTGAGCTATTACTCCCAGAGAAACTCTTGGATGGCGCGAAGCTTCTTTCTGATACACAAAAAGTGGCAACAGACTTGCTACTACCGACTGCCAAAACATCAACCCCAGACCCGTCAATACAGAGAAAACCGTGACGCTCGCTTTTATGGCCCATCTACATCCTCTGGAAGGGGACAAAGTCACCAAAGACCGTTTTATGGAAACCGTGTCGAGCCGTACAGACGCCAAACAAACACTTAGAAGAATCATTTTTTAGGGAGAGGCCACGACAGGGGCAGGTTCCGAAAATAGTCCACCTACCTGTTAAATCAAAAAACTTCGTAGCGGGTTTGGTAGCTGTATGTCTCCCCTTTTGGCGTTTAATCACCACTGATGAATTTGTCTTATCACAGGTGGCAGGTATACATTGGGATGCCGCTCAAACGGCCGAGATACCTCCCGTAAAACACAAATTTCCACAGGATCCCGGAAAAATTGACGCAGTAATTAACAACCTTCTACTGGATCACGTGATAGAACAAGCCACACAACAGGAACATGGGGTAATTAATCCATTTTTTCTGGTGGAAAAACCAGATGGAAAGTCTCGCTTCATTTTAAATTGCAAAGACTATAACCGAGGTTTGGGCAAAGTACATTTCAAGATGGAAACTTTGTGGTCGGCAATTTTTTTGGTCAGACCAGGAGATTATTTCTGCCGCTTGGACCTTTCAAACGCATATTACTCCCTCCTGGTACATCCATCTTTTAGGGGGTATTTTACTTTCATGTGGAGAGGCGTACTTTATCAATTTAGAGGTTTACCAAATGGCTTTAAATATGCACCTTTATTGTTCACAAAGATTATGAAATCGGTTTTTGGGTTTCTATGCCAGTACGCCGCAAGAAATTCCACTTACATCGATGATAGTCTCCATTTAGCAACTCGCCCCAGGTTTGCAGTAGTCAGGTACAGTGGGCCTGTAGGGTTATGGAGGCCCTCGGTTTCTTTGTAAATGCCCAAAAGTCTGTTTTCAAACCCACTAGAAAAATTGAATTCCTAGGCTTCATCATAGATTCAAGAGTCAATGACGGTTCGACCTACTGCACACAAGGTGCGTGTGATTGAAAACCTGGCGACAGAAATGATGAAAAAGTCCCAATGTACCATACGTGAGTTCGCCAGTTTTATTGGAAAATTGGAGGCACTTCGACCGGGTTGTGACTGCTCTCCCCTACACACAAAACCTTTGGAGCAGATCCGAAACTTGGCGTTGATAGATAAAAAAAAGCCGTTATGATCAAATAATGACTGTACCGGCCGCGATAAAAGTGGAAGCACTTTGGTGGAGAAATAACGTTCACTTGGCGGTCAGGCACATTTGGCTTCCGTCACCGGAGATAATATTTTTTTCTGACGCTTCAAATTTGGGGTGGGGTGGCCACTGTAATGGTGAAAATGCTGGGGGTCTGTGGGCAGCTAATGAACAGGCACTACACATTAATATAAAGGAGATGAGGGCAGCTAAGTTGGCGCTGCAAACCTTTGCCGTTGACAGGGGCACAACGCTTCATGTGGCAATAAAGTCGGACAATACTACAGTGGTGGCCAGCATAAACAAGCAGGGATCGGTCAAACCTGGTTTATTTACAGAAATAAAGGAAATTTGTGAGTGGGCTAAGAAAAATAACATATGGATCTCTGCCTCTCATATACCGGGAGTGCAGAATATACAGGCGGATTTAAACTCCCGCGAGTTAAGGGATGACACGGAATGGGTCCTAGTTCCCTGCGTCTTCACTCCTTTGAAGAAGAAGTGGGCCCCTTTCAAGTAGATCTATTCGCATCAAAAATTAACCATCAATTTAAACCGTTTGCCTCGCGTTTTCCCGATCCTTTGGCCCAATATGTAGATACGTTCTCTTTCTCATGGTCCACTTTTAACTCCTTATACGCTTTTCCTCCTTTCAGCATGATACCTCGCACTCTCCACAAGCTCGACAGGGACGAAGTGAACCAGCTTTGCTCGATTGTCCCACTTTGGCCGAGCCAGCCATGGTTCCCCAGCCTGTTGGAAAGACTGATTCAACTCCTAGTAAACTTGGGCGGCGTCAACTCTGTTTTTCTACACAACAAGCCAAACCAGAGTCACCCGCTAAAAAGGATGAAGTATCTTGGCTGCTTGGTTTCGGGAGGAAGCTGCAAAACCAAGGAGTTTCGCAAAACGCTACATCCTTTATCGCAAGAGCATGGCGCCTTTCAACCAAGAAACAATATGCCACATACTTACGAAAATGGAAAATATTTTGTAGCCAGAAATCGAAGGATCCCGATTGTCCCTCTTTCACATTATTAATGGACTTTTTGTCGGATTTGATGACAGCGGGTTACAGTTATTCCGCTGCTTTGGCGGCTCGGGCGGTGGTCACCACTTTATTTGCTGAACCTTTCACTCCCCAACAGGAAAAGCTACTAAAACAACTATTTAAAGGTTTCCACAACTATAGACCGCCAACTACCAGGATGGTTACGTCATGGGATGTCGATCCGGTTTTGAGACACCTAAAACAATATCAAACAGAAAATCTGCTGGATGCTTTTTCTTTTCAGAAAATAGCTTTGTTCCTGCTAACTTTGGTCTGCGCGGCACGCACTCAGCTCGTACAGGCGTTGGATTTGGATCATATAGAAATAAGACAACAAAAACTCACCATAAAGATGCCCAAACTGATGAAGCATTCAAGGCCGGATGCAGTGGGCACGATGATAGAGATCTGTGAATATGGGGCTGATAAAGCCATTTGTCCACTCAATGCTTTGAAAACGTGGATCGACATATCAGCACAGTTTAGGGGCCAGTGTAATTCGGTTTTTTTGACAAACACAACGCCGCCTCGAAGACCCACGCGGGACACTGTAGCACGCTGGCTGAGAGAAGTTTTATCGGGGGCAGGAGTTGACACAAAGCTTTATACACCACTTTCAATTAGAGCCGCAGCGGCAACAAAGGCTAAACATAAGAACGTAAACCCACATTCGAGCTGGATTTGAAACTAAAAGAATCCCAGGTTGTTATTTAATTGGTGATAGTGGTTATCCCAATAGAAAATATCTAATTATACCACTCCAAAATCCAACCACATTAGCTGAGAAAGCTTACAATAAGACTCATAGCAACGAGAGGCTGTATTGAATGTGCAAATGGAATTCCCAGCCATGCATTATGGATTACGAGTAAATTTGAAAAATGTTCCTACCATAATTGTTGCCACAGCAGTTATTCATAATATATTGCAAGAGAAATCGATGATGAAGAACCACCTCTTGATATTGAACTTCAGGAGTACTTTAGTAATCGCAGAGAGTTAGGGCTTGAAATGGCAAACGAAACTAGTTGATGTCCCACCTGTTCCTCAAGCAAATAACCCTAGAGCTAAAGCTCAATGACTTGACTCAATTCAAGGTCACTTTTCTCAGATGTAAATCAAAAAGTTTTGATAAATAATTTTCATTATTTTTACGTTAAAAAAACTTATTCAGTTATAAAATACAAAAAAATATTTTCAAAAACATTCTAAATTTTGTACAAAAGAATGACATAAAAATTTAACTTTGCTTATATTTATCTAATTGAGCTTTAAGCAATTACATTTCTAGCTCATGTTTTTCTTATGCTAAACTTAACTTCTTCTCAAAAAAGATTTTCTAGTTTCTGCACTAGCTGCTATTGCTTCCGAAGTTTTTCTTTCATCTCAAGAACAGGACTTTTTTTACTCAGTTTAGGACGTCGTCTACCTGCTGCTGACTTTTTGGGAGTTTTTTCTGGGTCAATCACCTGACTAGCTTCTTCAATTGGAGTATATGGTGCCACAGGCAGGTTATCAACAACTTATTACAATTTAAATATTAGATTTTGTCTAAAAAAATTTTTTTAAACCTTACTTCTACGACCATGTATTTTTTAGGTTCCCATTTTCTTTCTATCTTCTTCATCACCCATGTCAGCAACATGTACAATATTGCCAAAAAAAATTAGAATAGAAATAAAACATCCAAATAATTTTTCACTACCTCAGTAATAATCTGAGTCTGAATCAAACGGATTTTTAAGAAGCTTGATACTAGATGAAATGAGTGAAATCACCTTTTCATCTATAACTTGAGTTTCATTTTTTTTCAGGTGGACTTCCTCCAGTCTTCCAAGTGCTTAATTTATCCAAAGCAACATTTTTTTTCGCCTTATTTTTCATATTTTCGTAGGCACTCAAACCATTTCTTAAACTTAGCAAAGTTGAAATAGACAAACAGTCAATCGATCGTTTATTGTTGGCCATTTGTTACGGCTAATCATCAAAGTGTAGCTAATTAACAGGTACAAATGAACACATATCACGTATATGTAAAAAATAAAAAAATTACTTATATTTTGCAGGCAAATCGGCCATAAAAAGTGTGGGGAAAAGTTGCCTATTTCTTTAGAACAATAGCAACCAGATATAGTTAGTCGGAAGTCATTTTTTGAAGCTGGGTATATTACTAACAGCTTTGCTTTCGGTCCAATGTTCAATCTATTATACTAGTTAAAGGATTGCATAACAAAATACAGAATTGAGAAAATACAATACTCTAAGTCTTTTCATCCTTTTCTTTTTTTTTTTTTATTAAAATAGTGTTTAAGATTAGATTGAATATTGTTATCTATAAAATACATAGGCCAAATGAATATACTTATATACGTTAAACATGCATTCTTAATTTTTAGACAATTTGCCGTATTGCTTGAGCCAGTGATTCCGGTGTAGGATGCATTGAAGTGGCTGCTACTTCAAACCCCATTTTTGAAATGGCATCACCAGTTGTATTTCCAATTGCGACAAACTTAAAAAATTAAAGCTCTTCTTATAAATTCATGGTATGATTGGTTATTTATGATGATGTGCATACCTTACAATTTTCAATTGGAAACTCAATTTCCTTTAATATTGGTAGCGCAAATTTAACACCCGAAGGGCTGAAGTATACTAAGATGTCTGGTTTACCCTACAATGGAATGTTGATTACTTAAATTTTTAAGGTTTGATTTGTTATCAAAACTTACTTCTTTATAGAAAATATTAATTAGTGTATCCCTCAAACAGCAATTCGGTTGAGTTTGGTAGACAATTAAACTTTCCACTGTAATTTCTGATTAAAAAAGTTTAATTAGAGGTAAATAGGTAAAACAAAGGATAACATTTTATTCCTTATACAATTCTCCAATTCGCAAGATTCTTTAGTTATTGTTTTATGCAAAAATTGTGTAAATACTGCTGGCAACTATAATCCTTGCTTCAGACCTCGTTCTTAAGGTAAATTCCTCAGTTCAAAGTTAGTGTAACAAAACAATTTACTACCCTTGGATTTACAATTCACAATATGCGCCAGCTTCATTTATAGTTATGAGTTAGTTTTATTAACAACATCATTATTAACTTACCAGCTTCAAATAACGTGTGTGGAATTGTTTCGTTGGTCAAATTCCCACAAGGAAATAACAGGGGTTTCTGATTTGGAGCAACTACTACATAACAAGAGGGAGTAATAAATCACACAATAAAGTTTAAAGGAATAAACTTTACCAGAGGTAATTACAGAACTTAGAGCATCAGCGCTTCCTGAGTGACCGCCAATCGGTGAAAGTCCAAGTAAAGTTTCTAAGAAATATAATAACTTTAAACATAAAATATCGAATCGCATGTGAATTATTTACTAAAATAATGCATAAATTAGACCATTTGGGATTACTTGCTAAAGCTTGAGTAGCTTCTCCTACGACAAATGTGAGCAATTTTTCCCATCTCTGAAGTATGAAGTACCTTAAATCCGCTGTAAATAAGTAATATAGAAATTGCTTTTTTTTTCCTTTAAGTTTTGGAAATCTTTTAATACCATGAAAATTTTCAACAGCTTTCCGCACAGCATACACGGATCGGGGGCTGGTAAATACAATTCCATTATATTTTTCAGGATGCTTCAAAACTATCATAAGTTTATCCGTGTTACAATAATAAAAACTTAGCACCGGTACTAAATTGCAACGAAATCCTGCTCGTATTAATTCCTGCAATACGGAAAAATGGTTTTATAATTACAACGCAATTTGCGATTTGAGATTAAGAATCTTACTTCTTTATATTTGTCGTTCCCATCTGCATTATCGCCTTTAAAGATAATTGCTAACGGACTAACTGTCAAGTCATCCATAGCTATAATACTAAATGGAAGCTACCTACATAATATTTGGAATAGTTTAGATTTCATTACTCATTACCCGCACTACGACGTGTTATCGAAGGTCAGTGCTAATCTATTTTATCCCCAGATGGTAGCACCATACTGTACTCTAAAGCTGGGCAACAGTGACGTCAAGAAAATGAAGAAAACAGAGTAAAAGATTGTTAACAGTAAGCAAATTGTAGTTGCAGTTGTTTGATAACTATTCCTAACATTTGCATTTGACCATTTGACGTTGTTCAATATCCAATCCTTAGGTAATAAAACTTAAGGAACTTAACTTATATGTTAATACCTAATTTTTATATTTTTACAATTTAGAAGACCGTGCAGACTTTTATTTTTTTATTGGCGGATCCTGCGCTCAATATTACGTAAATGTTTTCAGCCAATCGTGAGCAGGATATTTGCCGACATCGGCAAACCGATTCCTGCCGAGAAAATGTCGCTCGCATATCGCTGGCCTCGAAAAATGGAAAGTGTTTTAATTGACTTTATATCAACACAGTCAAACTTTTGGGATGTCAAAAATCGAGATTATTATAATCGAAATAAGAGAAGACAAGTCTTGATGAATGCCAAGCAAGTTTTAGCTAGTAAAGGATTTCCTGCCGATGGTAAAGTCATATCGCTCGCATTGTCGGTGTTTAATCAATAATAATAATCCTTTGTTTTCAACAGTGCACGCTATTAGTAAAAAATTTAAAAATCTGAGGACGATTTTTATAAAAGAATACAAAAAAGTTAAAAACTCACAAATTTCCGACCCAGATAGCGTATACGAGCCTGTATGGGAACACTACAAAAGTCTTCGCTTTCTTCGTGACGCTGAAACTTCTAATCATTTAAGAACACACCAAGAAGTATCTAATGACTTACCATTGTTAATGGATGAAGATACTAGTGACATCGTTGAGAAAACGTCAAATAAATTAGATGAGGACAAAAATGACGGACTAATGAAAGCTTCTCTTGAAACAAATGGAAACATTGATCAATTATGTGTAAGCATTATTATTTTCTAGCCCACATATTTATTTTGTGTTTGAGTTTCTTTAATAGGGATTAGAGCTTTCGGTTTGAGTAGTTACCACTTGTAAGATAATTTTGAAACTTGACATATTAACCTTTTTTTTCCTCAAGGAAACAAAACCACCCATAACCATCCAACCCTCCATAACCATTGAACCGAAAAATTTTGAAAGTAATATTTGAATGTTATGTTCGCACCCACTTTTCAGCAATGATTAATTTTCTGTTTCAGGCAAAAGTAGGAAGAGAAAATGCCCTTTTGAGTTGGATTATTCTCCAAAATTGCAAGAGCAGTCTTACAATGAACAAGTGCACAGAGTATTTCACTACTTGAACTTTTAGCTTTCAGTTTTATCAAGAGTATATAGAAATTTATGTTATTTCTATATACTCTTGGTTTATGTATATAAAAAAGCAATTATTATAACCGTTATTTGTATTTTCACTTTTATTGCAGTCTCATTCATATTCCCAAGACGATGATGCTGCAGCCTTTGGGACACTTATTGCTCATAAACTTCGCCTTTTGCGCACTGCAAACCAAATGAAAGCTCAAGCAGATATCATTGCGATTCTACAGAAGTATGTTTTGGGAGAACTGGAAGAGAGTTGAAACATATGACTTAATTAAAATATTGAAAATAATGATTTGATCCTGTAAATAGCAATGGTTGAAATCGCTTGTAAATATAATCTTGAATTCCACTGCAACTGATTGTTTGATTTCTTTATCAGCTTTAATTCGAAAAAGAACCCCATCTGTAAAAATACAAATCATGCTGCACCAACATAGTTTTTAATTTACACACTACTGCAATTCAGTCTATTTTCTGATGCACATTCTTGATTGAATGTTGAAATGTATAATCGGAAGGCTTGAGGAAAAAGCATCACACTTTTTTTTTTCAATTTACCATCTTTCTTTTCAAAAATTGAAAAAAGTAGTGCTCATCCTGAGAAAAGAATCATTTTGTATTGAATTTTCACATTCAACTAATTCTAATCGTTTAAACAAAGTGTTTTTTTACATGTAATATTAAGGTCAAAGCCGAGGGTTTATCGACTGCATCATGCATCAACTAATAGCTGCACATAGGCTGTATCTGTTTCATTATCCAAAACGTTTACTGTAATTGACACTTGACAGTAACCTAGAATTTCTCATGAATTCTAGCCATATCAATGCAGAGGATGCCGCTCAGAACTAAAATAACTGCTTCTTCAGCATCTGAGCTGGTCCTGCCCTTTGAATGAGTAAATGTTTTTTTTTATACTCTGGAATAAAGTATGATATGACCTGAAATATTCCGGAAAATGGTAGTTATTATTGGTAGAGTGTGGGATCTCTTCAGGAATAGACCAGTTAAACCATCTTGCTTTTGAATGTAAAAGTAGTGTATAAACACCAACTCATGATAGACTCGCGACTCACTGACGCCATTGTTGCTTGCCCCGTTTAAGCCCGTCAGTAATAAGACCAGACGTGACATGACGCAAACAAATGGCAAAGTAAAAAGTAATTGGCCGGTCGAGGACAAAGTAAAAGATCCGTTTTCGGTCGCAATGCCAAATTCGGTTGTGTCGCCATCGATGGAGGAACTGATTACGGATGAAGATCAATTTTTTACGTGTCCAGAAATTACAGGAATCGATGAATGGATGACAGAATACAATTACATGGCATTAATTGAAAAGAACATACCCCACAAGATTTGAATTGGATTTACTATCAGACCAATTTTTCCACGAAGCAGATTAATCAGTTGCGTGATGGATTGAAACCTATTGTAGAAGAAGAAGAAAAGAAGAAAAATAGGGCTTAACGCCGCAAGCGACAACCTCAACCTATTGCAGAGGTGTTTAAAGAAGAACTCGAATGCTGTAAACACATAGAATTTGAAGTAAATCTTAAACCAGACTGTAGACCATCCATGTAATTGTAAGACCTGTAAATCCTGCGAAAAGAAAAGTGATTGAAGATTATATAGAGAAGAAATTGGAACAAGTGTTATAAGACCAAGTAAAGCGATAGTGCTGTTGCACCGGTGTTGTGCCAAAAAAGACGGGTGACTACGGGTATGCAATGGATTTTAGGCCCGTGAATATGTACAGTGTACACAAATGGCAACCTACATAACCAGATACTCGATTATATAGTATAAAATTTGTATTATTGTTATTAAAACATTACGTATTATTGTTATTAGGCCGAACGATTGACTATTAAATTTTAAGAGTTTTTATTAATAATTTTACGGTATCTATTTGCATTCATTTTAAAATTTATATGTACACAGTGCTAGATGTCTATCCGTTACCCTACAAAGACAATATATTTTCCCATCTAGGCGGCACAACTTAGTTTTCAATAACTGATGATCGCGAGGCGTTCCATCAGACTAAAGTCCATACTGGAGACGAGAAATATTTTGCAATTGTCAGAGGATGCGTTTTGGGCCAATTAATGGACCAGAAACACTTCAATGCGCCGTGAATACCACACTGTAAGAGTTTTTATGTCGTTTTTTCTATATAATAACAACATTACTGTCTTTAGTCGGACATTTGAAGAGCATATTGAGCATTTGCATCAAGTTCTGGGAGCATTGAACGAAGCCAGATTTTTTATGAACACGAAGGAGACAAGATTGTGTCAATGTAGTCTTCAAGTGTTGAAAAATGTTGTGGAAAGTGGAAAGTTTTTACCAAATCCTAAAAAGCTAAAAGCCATAGTGATTATCCGCGTCCTACAAATTTAACAAAATTGGAATTTTTTTTCGAGATTTTGCGAAAGAATTTAATGTCTTTCGCCTGCTTATGAAAACGAGAGCTGTTTGGGATTGGACGAAAGAACATACTGCCGCGATTGAACATTTGAAGAGGAAAATCACAGATCTGATTTATGCAGAGGAAATTCCCGGATTGGACAAGACCATGGATTACAGACAGATGCTACTTACAAGGGACTTGGGTGTGCTTTAATGCAATTGAACACCAGAGGTGAACATGTACTGATTGCTTTGTAAGTCGAGCCTTGAATGCAACTGAGCAGAATTAATCAGCAACGGAATAGAATGTTTTGCCGCAGTGTGGGCCGTGAAGAGATTTCGTCATTTCCTAGAAATGATTCATTTTATCTCGAGACGGATCATTTGGCTTTGAATTGGCTCTTCTCACAGCGAGAATTAAAAAAATTGACGCAATGGATTCTTTCACTTGTGGAGTATACGTTCACCATTAAGCTTATATACACTTCAAGCAGACAACTTCGAGTCGCGGATGCCTTGTCACAAGCCCAGGTAGTCTGTGTCTGAAGAAAAGGAGATGGATGATAATAATATTAAGATGGACATCGGTGGCTCATTGTCATATTTTGATGAATTAGAGCAGAGTGTTATGCCTTTGATTTGATCACCGAAGCAATTTTCACGGTTATATCATTAGAGTGTATGAACATTACGCATTAACTATGAAAAAAAACTGTAAAAAGAATTAAGACGAGGAAAGAAAGAAAAAGGAAAGAAATGGGGCTTAACGTCGCCAGCGGCTGCCAGGGCCATATGCGACAGGACAACCAAATAAACCAACCACAAAACTACTAAAATCCATACGAGAACAAAACAATTAAAACTAATAACTAAAAGCTAATAAACCAGAGCTTCCATCTAGCCTCCTCAAGGAGGCAAAAAGACCTCCAAGAGGAACCCAGGGGGGACCACGTGCGGCTCTGGTCCGAATGATGACCGAAATGATCAGCGACACCTGACTGCGGAGTTTGATGCTCGTTTTCCTCCAATGGAAATTTGCCCAGCATGTATGGACTGGGTTACAGTTCGGGCGGCACCAACGAAAAGCATCACCACTTGTCATGTTTGCACCGGACGAGGAGAGGTTGTTCATAGGTTGTTGGAGCACTGGATGGCATTAATCTGCCATTGGAGGGCATGTCGTGCGTTTTTTCGTAATGTTGACCTTACAGCTATAACCTTCCCACCAACTGTTCGGCAGCCCGGCATTGGTTCGTCGCTTTATATACGTCTTTAAGCAAAAATATGAGAAGCAAACGCAAAAATTTTGTGAAGAAAGTGGAGCTGTCATGCGACCTTGGCCAATCGTTGTGTTCGAACGGGAAAAGCGACGTCGTTATGCTGAACCATTGAGTTGGATGTTACATCCAATTCAATGATTTAATCATAACTTCTTTTTTAAAATAAATGTTTCGCGCAATTTTTTAACAGAACCAGAAGCCACAATTCATCAATGTGGGATTCGTCGCGATGACAAACGGATAGATGACCGAATTACTTGTTATATTTTGTGTTAGTATTATTACTATTAGAAATTCTTTGTATTAATTATTGTGGGATTTTTTTTGTATTAATTAAAAAAACATTGCCTTGAGATTGAATAGGTTTGAATTGGTAATTTCAAAACACAAAAATGGTTTAAGGAAGACAATGACGTCATAAGAAACCAAAAGAAAAGGTTTGAAAGACCAAAAATTGGAAATGGACGAGAAATTACAACACTGAAGGAAATCGTCATGTAAAATCGGTTTAATTTGATAAGACAGTAATACCTCATTCGCACTGCAACCGTAAGCTAGACTAAATCCTTAGTCTAGCCTAGACATTGCATTGCGAGAGGTATTTTCTGGGCTAGATTAAGGATGTAGTCTAGCTTACGTTTGCAGTGCGAATGAGGTATTAGGACATAAATGGTCAGTAAATATTTAGAAAATTATTGAAAATACCATATGGCAACATTTATGTGATATTGGTTTCAGATCAAGAACTCCTAGAAGAAAACTACATTCAAGCAGAAAACATGGTAAAATTAGAGTTCAATGGGCTAGGCGGTACAGAAGTTGGATTGTTGAAGACTGGAGAAGTTATTTGGAGTTAAAGAATCGATGTTTTGTTTGTCTTTAACACCTAAAAAAGGAATCAGCTGCCAGCAACAGTAGTGGTGCCGCAACCTGGGGCAAACGGGTTTACTAACTGCTGTGCAGGCATGGACCCAAACTCCGGGACTGTGACATTTATGCTGGCTGCCCACTGTATACATGCGTTGCAAATGTCAGTGACAGGAGTTCCAAAACTCAGTAGATGAGGTTATCTCAGCAAGGATCCGCCATGTTAGTAGGTAACCGGCATTTGTAAATAAACGTTTTGCTGTGTTAAAGGTTCTGCAAATAACCATTCAAGTGATGGGAAATCATATTTTAGAATTCCCAAGGTGATTATAAACCAAAGTAAGTATATTAGGCAACTTTCTTGTGACAGAAGAAATTTGTGGCTAGCCAAAATAAACAGAAAAAATTGGCACCTTCTCCTTTCACTAGAATATGTTCGGATCACTTTATAACAGGTAAATATTTCCATCCATCTAATTAATTTGTTTTAATAACAGTCGAAATTTTTGTTTTTAATTAATGTATTTCATTTTAGGAAAACCAGCAGATTTAACTGAAAACCACCATCCAGATTGGTGTCTTTCACATACAGCACTCCAATGGATCCCAAGAAAAGCATCAGTCGATATGAAAGACTTGAAAACAGATGTAAAAAACGGTCAGATATCAGAAAAACAAATTCTCCAACCCCAGGAACATTAACAAATGAAACCGATATACATCTAAATCAAGACCTTGTAGATGGCAATGAAGATACATTCTCCAAACCCAACATCATCTGTGCTAAACTTACAAGAAACTAATTCAGTTATTACAACATCTGAAATGACAAGCCAGCACCAAAGTCTGATGAATTTAGTGACTGAGCAAACAAAATACGCCCAACTAGATACAAGCCTCTTTTTCACCTACCTACCAACATGGCGGAATCAAAACAAGGCCACTGGAGTGTTGTCATGCAACTCATTTCGCAAAAAGAAATTGTACTTTTTGGGAGGAGCCTAGCTGTAGATAAGTGATTACAATAGCTAATGAGTGATGTTTTCATCAGGTAAGGACAAACACGTGTTTGGGTAAATGGAAAAGGTGGTGAAAAAATATAGTCTGCTCAAAGAAAGATTGGACCTGGAAGGTGGAATTAACCCTTCTATCAATCATTCAAAAGGGCCTACCACAAGCCAAGGTCATACGAGACCTGCTGAAATCTGTAGGGTATGCAAAACGTGGTTTGACACAATCATATTGCAATTTTGCAATGTTGGGAAAAAAAATCTGTCATTTTTAAGCAGTAGACATACGAAACTTGGTCGCAGAAGCTATAAACTCATAACTGCATTCACACGGAAAAATTGGAAAGAAGCTATTGGGAAATAGATAATATTGTTGATGGGCTGGTAGATGAATTAGTTATCATTTTGGAAGATAGTGATTTAAATTTTTAAATTCTGATTTGTATCAAAAGGAGAATATATTTAAAAATTAACAAATATTTCAAATGTTAATAAAAGTTGTGTTAGATTTATTGGATCGCCTAAGTACAGACTAACAAGGGAGGAGGAGAACAAGGAGAGTTTCAAGCACCAACCAAAATGTTCTGTGATAATCAAAGCGACATTCGATTGACCAAAGACCACTTTTCATACGGACGCAGTAAACACATTGACATTCGCAAGCACTTTGCACAGGTTTGAAGTTGAAGAAAACAGCCATATGAAAACTGAATACACCCCAACAGCAGAAATGGCTGCCGACGTTTTGACTAAGGGACTATTCAAACCAAAGCACAATGAGTGCAAACGTATGTTGGGCCTAGATTAAAGAAGAATTAAGTCTCAAACATTTGTAGTTCGATTTCAATATGGTTGTTTAGTTTTTAAAGTGTTTTTTTCTTTGTATGTTAAAGCACTGAACAATTTGTCATTAATTGTATTTTAACCCTCATACCAAATTGAGGAGTGTCAGACATACAGCCCTTCTTCCCCTCGGGCATACCTGGAATTTACACACACCCTAACTTCCTGGCACTCCCATCTCCTACATCACTTCCTGAGTCCTCTCTCCTTGTTCTCCTCCTCCCATGTTAGTCTGTACTTAGGTGATCCAATAAATCTAACAAGTTTTTTTATTTGTGTGTAATAAATATGAGAGGACGAATGTGTGAAGAGAGTAAGAAGAGAAAATGAAAGTGTGTATGAGTTGAGTGCAAGTAGAAAGAATTGAGAATGGGAAAGTGAATGTGTTCATTTAGTAAGTAATTCTCATTTCTATTGGTACCATTTAAATTTAAGGCAGTTCGAATTTAATAGGCCTATGTATACAAAATCTTTAATCTTTGTTCTCCTTTGTATGTAAATTTCGAGTAAAGTTGTAATTACTTAATCCCGGACTATTCCATTCCCCCATGTAACAACTGGTTCACAGTCGTACAGTCTGTGAATCTTTCAAAAAGGGGTTTCCTAATAACAGCTCGTGTTTAAAATTTCATCACCAACAGCTCTAAAGGTGAAAAATTTTCAACTCCTGTTGAAAGGCCACAGAAGCAGAAGATTTAACCAGATGCTCAGGATAGCTTTTTATTACATACAATTATTAATGACTAATTTTGGAATAAAAAAAGTCCAACGAATCAAGACTTTTGGACAGAGGTGAAAATAAAGAAAATCATTAGCTTTTCTAAAAATATCAGTATGACAACCCTTAGGAAATTGTTGAAAGAACTGGGGTTTAAATGTTAGAAGAAGAAGAAGAAAAAAAAAAAAAAAAATGTTAGAAGTATATAACTCATATTCAATTTTGCTTGAAAGACCAGATGTAGTTTTATTAAGACAGAAGTTCTTAAGAACTATGGCTAGATGTTGTAATGAAAATCCCCAGTGCAATATAGTTTATTTTGATGAGGTATGGGCAATTCATTCACAACACAAAACAAAATACAGCCTAGCCCTTATACAAAATTTAAATCTGCTCTTGATGGTAGAGCACGAGTTATAATTCTTTAAGCAGAAAGCAAAGATGGATTTGTTCCAAACTGTTTGCAATGTTTTAGGACAAATATTGATGGGAAATACCATAAATCGTATTGTTTTCACTAACTGATTTTGTTATCAATTATTACCAAACTTGAAACAAAAAAGCATTACCGTATAGTAATGCAACATATCACTCAGTTCAGGTGAATAAGTCTGCAACAATATCAGCAAAAAAAAAAAAGTAATGCAAAGCCTGGCTAAAGAAAAATATTACACTTTCCCCCAAAATGATCAAAGTGAATTGCTGCAGCTTATCAAACAGCATGCACCTAATAAAAAATATGAAATAGATGAGCCGGCAGCAGCAAATAGTATACCAAGAGGAATGCAGAAGCAGTGAAAAGCAACGCAATTGCCATAGCATGCAAAGAAAATGAGCCGAAAAGAAGGGTAATTAATTTTTATGTTTCTTTGTTATTTATTAAAGTTTTTTTTCTTTCCAGGAAAATTCCGGTTTTACTCCAAAATAAAAGTCAACCAACCACTATGAATACACTTCCAATACATTTCTAAACATTTGCTTGGGCAAGTTGGAATAGACTTAATCTGTTTACAAGGCACAACATAGAACTTGGAAAAAAATTTTGATCAATGGCACACTAACAACTGGTTTTAGAGATTTGATAAACTTAATTTTCAAAAAAAAAACTATATTACAAATCATGAAATTTAAAAATTATGAAAATTATCAATTTTCACTCACTCTAGTTACCAATACATTAAATGATCAAAAAAATAATTAATTTGAGGTGTAGTGATTAAAAAAGTCGACTAACTTCACATCAAAATATCATCAAATGATCAACTCTATTACCAGAAAATGATGAAATTTTTTCAGGGGGAGGGTACCGTAAATTACGAGACAAGCATGCACCCACAACTACAAGGCCAGTAGCAAGATATTTTAAGCAGCTTGTAACTATGTCAGTCTGTTCAACATATGATAGTGGTATCAGTCAACTTTTTAAAAATAAATTTTACGTATTAGACGAACAGTTAAGAAATTCGTTAATAATACAAATAAATTTCTTTGGCATGGCAGAAACCTACTGCTGGGCACCAACGGCCTAAGGCTGTCAGGCAATTCAATCGTCTGGCCCAACTTTACACAAAACATTAACTGAGGACTAGAGAGTTAAGAAGGTCATTAATTATGATTATTAAAATCTTGTGTACATAATTATTGAATTGCCACTTATTTGTCAGGTTCGGATGAAGCTATATGACAATGCTCCCACTTAAAAAATTGCTTATTAATTTCACATATTAAGTGATTCCATTTACGTAACCATTTGTATAATATTGTCTCAGTGTATTTTAAGCCATCTTTGGTGACCAAGAAAAGTTAGAATTTGCTTACTTGTTCCATAAAGTACACTCGGTCACTGGCCCAAAACCAGAGTGACCTAACAGCTTTATGAAATATCAGTCAACCCAAAGAACCTCCATTGCAACAGTTATTAGTCGTATCTGCTGCATCAAAAAAACATTTTCCAGCCGTTTCAAATTCTTAAAAAAACCTTAATTTTTGTAACCTGAAATATGGTACGTAAGAAAAAAAATTTTAACTCGCATACTTCATTGATCAAAGACCATATCCACTTCCTGCTGCAACAATTTGTAAATGGATTGACAAACGGTTTATATTATGTAAACAAAAATATGTGCTATTGTATGATCCGTCAAAATTCCACATAAGTTGCAAACATAAACCAGTCACTAATTAGATTTTCTACAAACTGCATACAATGGAAAAGAAGTAAATAGCATACGTAATATAAATAAGCGAATAAAATTAAGGCATTAATAACCCACCCAAATTACCACACGTGGATGTGTAGTACGGCTTTAGAAATTGTAAAAGTAACCAATTATTTGTAAAGCGTTATTATTGAAAACTAACAAGCGGTTGCTCCATTAATCAACGCGTGACCAAAAAATACGGCTGAAAGTACAAACCAAATAATGAAAATAATCTATTAGAAATAAAATATAAATTCTTCAATTAACCAAAAATTTCATAACTTTTCCTATTTGCACTAGAAAGCCGCCCAAAAAAGAAAAATAAAGACAAAGGAACCAACGAACTGCTTTCTTAAATTTCTGTGCAAAATAGTTTTTACCGTTTTTCAGAAACACTAGTCAACTAGAAAGTTTGTATTGCACCTGTTGTGTCGAAATTTCACGAGATTAGATCCTAAACTGATAGATGAATGTAATTTGATAACCTGCACAAAAAAGCCGCCAAAATAATGGAGAAAATAAAAATAAAGACAAAGGAACTAACGAACTGCCTTCTTAAATTTTTGTGTGAAATAGTTTTTACCGTTTTTCAGAAACAATTGTCAACTAGACAGTTGTATTGCACCTGTTGTGTCAAAATTTTACGAGATCCTGAACCGATGGATGAAAATAAATTTGATAATCTAACACCAAGCCCACATCGTTCCCATCCTTCAAGCCAAGCTGCTGCTGTGCTGTGCTGTGCTTTGGCCCATGCGGAAGAGGAAGTGACGATACTTTTCTCGTACGTCATTCCATGTGATGTGTTCTACGGTTTCCTAATGGATTTTGTTATTGATGAGAAATTTAAAGTGAGGCTTTTGGAAATTCAGCTCTTACTTAGTACAAATTAAGGAAGTGATACCTACAGCGCTTAAAATTTGAGAAATTTTAGGTGAAATTTTTGTTAAAAATTGGAAATATGTATCTTAAATTTTTACTTTTTGATCTAAGAATCGAGTGTCTTGAAAAAACAAACGACGATTACCTTTATTACCATTGTATAACTCTCGACATTTTAACTTCCTGTACTGTGGAACGGCGATATAGTTGGAATGGAAAGTGTTCCAAATTTTATCAGGGCTTTATTAAACTTGAATAAAAAAAAATTTTTTTTTAAATAAGTGTCCTATGGAATTTATTGGCAATAATCCCCATATTACAGAGAAATCCAATTATAAAATTTACATGATTTAATTAAATAAAAAATGCAAAATATACATAAAAAATAAAAAAAAAATCAGCATTTTTTTCAGCTCTTTGACCGGAAAAAGATCACGATTTCCTTGGTGGTGGTGGAGGAGCAAAAGTGGGCGGAGGACCAATGTTGTAACAAACGGCAATCATTTTCTTGTCTTGTAATGGGATGTTTTCGTAGATCTGTTTGAGAGATTCTTCTGGTGGCCTGCAACAAAGTGCGTGATTGAAGGCTGAAATAGCACAACCACTAGCCATCAAATCACCTAGGCAGGTGATTATCCGGCGACTTGCATTTTCTCGTTTCACGTTGAACAGCATTTGGTGTCGTCGGTAGAGAGAGGGTTGAGCATGAGAGGGCTTTGGCAGGATCGCCTCCACCTACTGCCTCGCTCGAGTATTTTATGTTGGTATATTCGCGGCCAATCTGCAGACTTTTCTGTTTATGTAAGTACGAAAAAAATAATTACAGAAATTTTTAAATCTAATTAATCAAACCTGCTGTGCTTGAATCATTTGCGATGTGAAATCCATGAAATGCTGAACGGCCATATAAACAAATTTATATTGTGCTTCTGTTTGTACCATCCCAGAACGCTGTGCTCTGACCATTTGAATGGTACGTTGGATGTCAATTTCACAATCCAACCCGCTACGTTTGATTTGGTTAATAATCATATCAATAACTATGAAAGTTCCAGTCCTTCCAATGCCAGCACTGTATTTACAATTATTTTAAAAAGTTTTTTAAAAGGTGTAAGAGAAAATCTTGCCTGCAATGAACTACAATAGGACCCGCATCAAGTATAGAATCTTGACGGGCATTTACTTCTTGTAGAAAATTAAGGACACAGCCAGGATCTGATGGAACACCATGATCAGGCCAAGCTTGAAAATGATAATGATAAATTTCTTTTTCTTCATCCTAATAAAAAAATGGGTCACTTAAACTAATCCTCCTATAGCTAGAATAAAAAATTAATTTCATACTTGACCCAATTTAGATACTAGAAATTTTCTCAAGGTATAATCGGTCGTAGCCGATTCGCCTACATTTTTAACTATCAGACGACCATATTCTTTTGATTGATTTTCTTCTGGCCAATAACGCGCACATTTATTTTTTCCCCGTTCCATCTCTTTAGTGGTCATCACAATGACGCGAGCATTCTCCGAATGGACCATCCACCAAAAATCGTTCATTGTATTTGCAAGGCATCCTTGGGTGGCAATGTAGTATTTACTTGGACCTTCTCCCGGCTCATCCTCAGGCTTAAAAATAAAAATATCACTCATTTTAATGTTAATAATACATAACTAAATTTCCATAACTATATTTTGAAGGATAAATTGTAGATTATAAGCTTATAAAATGCAAATTTACTTATAAACCATATTTTATAACGTATAAATTTACATGGATGCCCAGAAACTAAATTTTCAGTTTAAATGCGGTTCTGAGCACCCCTAAGATGGTCATAAGTTTTAAAGTTAAGTTACATAAACTCCCTATTCACAAAATATTTTTATTAAATTACTCACCGTTATAATGTTAGCATTAATGTAATCAGAACAGGGAATGTTAGGATCAGCTTCACGAAGAATTACACGCGTGTGATCAACTATCATTAAAAAAATAAGGCCATTAATCACAGTTAAATATTTTTTCTCATCTCAAGAAGATTACTTACAAGGAAGAATGTTTTTATATCTATTTTTGTTTCTGTTTTCAGGTCGCTGACCTTCTTTACGACTGTATAAATGTTTGCATTCTTGTTGTTGGAGGGCCTTGAACCAATTATCAAGAATTAAAAAATCTAATTAAATAAAAGATTTGAGTTTACAACCTCAAATTCTTCCCAAAAACCTGCTTTCCCACTGGTCAAACTATTCTCTTTGGACAATACTTGAACCCTTAATTGGATGGTTGAAGCATTGATTCTAGTAGCATTGAAAGGTTGCTTCAAATGAACGACGGTCCCAGTAGTTTCAACCATAGGGTTTTTCTTATAATGTTCCACTAGGTCGCTTAAAGAATCAAATTGATCACCGCCTCCAACATCATATCTGCCATCCTATAAAGTAAACTGTGTTAATCAACCGAACCAAAAAAAAAAACAGAATACAAAAAACTCACTTGACACCGAATCATAACGTGCGTCACTTTATCATCAGTTCGAACAGACAAAACACAATCGCCTGGTTTACTCTGACTTTCCCGAACCAAAAAACTGCCGTTTTTCCCCTTGTCCAGAATAAGTTTTTCGGCTTCCTTCCCCGATAAATGACCATGGAACCATCTCTCAGTTGTCGGATCGGCACAATTGAGAGGATACTTAAGTTCTATAACTTCTCCTTTCTTTTCGCGTAATTGTCCTTGGTTTTCCATATAATATTGCACCAATTCGGATAACGTAGCAAATTTCTCTCCCCCGTACAGATCGTAAAAATCACCGCTGTTTTGAATCTTGATATGAGTAACGTCACCATTTCGCCTGTAAATTTGCGCTATTTAGTATTAATCACGTATCAATAATGAGGTTTTACCTGACGGATAAAGTAAAAGCTCCAGGATTACTTTTGCTAGGCCTAGCTAGGAAACTGCCATCGAATCCTCGTTCTAAAAGGAGTGTTTCTGCATCGATGCCCGAAATGTTGGAATGAAACCATCTGCGAGAGATCATAACGATAAATTTTGCTATATCTGTCGTTAGTTCTTGACGTGTAAATTTGCGTTTATAATACATTAAAAAGAACGGGAGCTGATGTCTTATTACCTTCGAGATCCCATTTTTATGGGTGCGAGCTGCTTTGATGTCGCCCCTCGTCAAATGCCCATCAATGGCGGCTGCTACAAACAGGTCAACG
Source organism: Pachymerium ferrugineum (assembly GCA_034686365.1). NCBI lineage: Eukaryota > Metazoa > Arthropoda > Chilopoda > Geophilomorpha > Geophilidae > Pachymerium > Pachymerium ferrugineum. Next base: position 63,604 of record JAQGAS010000172.1, on the reverse strand, counting down.
ACGCTAGATCGTTCCGTTTCGTTAATCAACTGCTGTACTTCAATGACGATTATTCCGTCTTACTAGGAGGATGTTGCTTGAGAGAGACCAAACAGTTGGATACCAATGAGAAATTTAGCGATGAGGATTTTAATTTTGATTCTGAGGGAATTTTGGTCGGGAAAAATAACTATTAATTTTTGCTTCAATATATTAATATATTAATTCATATATTAACCAAACCAAAATATTATTATATTGATTAATAGTTATTTTGCCCCACCAAAATTCCCTCAGAAACCAAATTTAATTGATGCATTTCCAATACTAGCGAGAATGCATGTATACTGTACTAGAATGCATGTAGTTCTAGTTTCTAGGACAGCTTTTTGGAATGTTTACAACGGAATAAGAGATTAGGAAATTCTATGACTTTATGATGCCATTTATGATATAAGTACAAAATTCCAGTTGAAGTTGTTGTTATTTCTTCTTCTTCCTTACATAAATGTTTGGTTCCATTTGGACACCGTAGACAGCATCATTTGGAATGGCATTTGAGAATCGGCTCGTCATTTCCGCTTCCGCATCGGTAGCTTAGCTTAGCGTGAGAGGAGGACGCGACCAATGCACAGGCTGATCTTTCCTTATATATTTAATCTATTTTCATCCATCGGTTTAGGATCTCTTAAAAATTTCACACAGCAGGTGCTATGCAAACTTTCTAGTTGACTATTGTTTTTGAAAAATAGTCAAAAAATATTTTATTCGGAAATATTAAGGTAAGTTCACACAGCATGCCACACTGACGCTGCTGTTTCTGTTCCCGTTGCTGCTGCTGTTCCCGTTGCTGCTCGAGTGGCCACACAGGTGGCCACACATGCTGCGCAGCAATATCAACAGTAAATAATAAGAAGTCAGTATCCTGATATAAACAACGATTACACTCGTTGATAAAACCGATCAAATTTATTTTAAAATCTTGTGAATTCACTCTCAATACCACTCTCCATGCGTTTTGATTCGTTAAACTGGCATCAGTCGTGGCGTACAGAACGCCAAATGATCGCCGCTTCGTCTGCTTCAAACGCCATTTTGAATCGAGTGAAAATTTAATGACGTCATACCATACGACGCATGTGATTGGCTGTCCGCTGCATACAGCGGGAACAGCAACGGGAACATGAAGCTCTGCTTCAATCGAACAGCAGCAGCAACGACACGGTCTTGCGTGAACAGCAACGGCCTAGATCAGCCTAAATTACCCACAATTCAATGGGAACAGCAACGGGAACAGAAACAGCAACGTCAGTGTGGCATGCTGTGTGAACTTACCTTTAAAGGAACATGTGCGAACATGAAACATTAATAATTAATTAACACTGGCGACAGAATTTCCCTTAAAGCATGAATTCGATCAATGATGGCGTGTTCAATGGGGCAAAGAGAAATAAAAGAAAAGATTTGTTTAGATATCGTTGTAATTACTAATGAAAAAATTCCGATAAAACATACTTACAAATGAATTTACCAAGCTTAAAATCAAAGGCTTGCTTGAATCGGGTCAATAGTGTATGGTAACTGAATAAAATATTAAAGTTCGGAAAAAAAAGATTGAACAAGTTATAAATTTTAAAGGCTTAAGGGTCATTTAAAGTAAATATAACTGTTGGTACTGTTGCTGAAAAATTGCTAGACGCATTAATTAGTAATTCAGTTATTAAAATATAATTATTGAGTCAAAATGTGAGAGGTAAAATTTTTAATACGATGTTATAAGTTAATATACCAACTAATTAATTAATTAATTAATTAAAGAACACAAATAACACATTCTTTTTTCTTGTAGGTTGACTGGAAATGGCAACAATTCTTAGCGCATAATCTAAAATGTCCCGAAGTAAGTGAAAATTATTTTTAAATTATCCATCTAAAATTAAGTTAAAGGTTATTGATCAAGTTTACGTACTTATATCTATGGTGTTTGCTGTAGGATAATAGCATAAGTGAGGCGAGTGCCAGCTAACTGAAATTTAAAGAAATTTATCCCGTAGTTGGTCACTTACGAATTGTCTGCCATATAGACAGAGTTGAACCACTCGTAATCACAAATAAATTTGACACACTTATGCCTCCTAGATTCAGGAAAAACTTTTTGCAAAAAACAGTGACTGCACTATGTTTGGAGAATCCACAGTTATAACTTTTCCCTTTGTTTAAACGCTGTAAAAACTTTTGTTTTGCACTGTAACTTGCACAGAAATCTTGCACTACTTTCATTTGCGTATTAAACAAACCATACATGAACATTTTCAATAAATTTACAAATTTACCTTCTCACTTCAGCTGCTTTTTTGTAAAATAGGATAACCAGGCAACTTTCTTTCAATATATGAAAAACAAGTGTACTATTCACATCAATAAAACAAAAGCTGAAACTTTTAGATGCAAGACAAACTTTAACACTTGTTTAAAAATCCAAATGAGTAGTATTGGCGACAGTAATTTACTCAATTCAGCCGAAGAACCACATATCGTCTCATGTTCTCTGAGCAGTTTCTTCATCATATGCAAATCAACAAATTTATGTGGAAACCGAATTTTGAATTCTAATGAAATTTTTTGATATCAAATTAAACATTAAGTTACAGAAAAGAACACCAAAACCAGACATTGTATAAGCAGTGTATACAAAAACAGTTTACCAATTCCAAAACTATTATTAATTGTTGGATTTGGTGACAAAAACGTAGATTTATTGGTGATGTTCACACCTCATGAAAGAGTGATTTGTGTATGTGCATATCTGTAGACTTGTTGAAATTACTGTTAAAACAGAAACAAATGACCAAGTTACTAAGGTTTGTTTCAAATGTTGTTTCAACAATAAAAAATCAGCTGATAAGTTATCCAATGAGGTTTTAAACCAGTCGTATAATTTTTTTTGACGAATAAAAATAATTATATAAATGACAATTCCAGAAGAAGTAATAAAAGGTACTGTTACAGCAAGGGAAATGTGATTCGCAGTATTCCAGCAATGCCACCTGATGTTGCTTGCAGAAATACAAAAACTATTAACCAATATTTGTGTTTCTGTTGAATACTATTGAAAGTGATGCCATATAGCTTCATTATATAAAACCATAGTTTCAAGATTTTGTCGTAACTTGTCGAAAAAAGACTGCCCATAGGTGAGCGTGAGCAAGTCATGTTGTTGTGCTGTTGTTTCTATGGTAGGCTATATTCGCATCAAGAATCAATAATTCCTTGACATGTTTACAGAAGTTTGTTAGATCATTCACGCGGGAAACGAATTGAGTTATTCTTATTAGTTTTGGGGCAATTATTGCATACTACTAAGTGGGTAAGGGGCGAAGAGGAATGAATTGTTCAGTACAGAAAATAATTAATTTTTAATAAATTAAACTTTATTTCTTTACGTAAACTTGAATCAATGCTTGAATTAATATACACTTTTATGCAGGTACAGCAAGCAATTCATGATGAATGAACGTGTTCTCGTCTCGTTACCAAAACTTCAGTTGAGGCCGCCATCTGGTTAATGTTGTTGACATTTGTTGATTATGGAGAAAAACAAGGACCACAACCGTAAGTGTTACAATTTTATTATTTAATAATGCATTTGTCCCACTGGATTCACAATTATTTATATTCTTATGCTGAAGTGGGGTTAATTTCCCATATGATGATTTCATTGCTAAAAATGAGTGAAAGAATTTGATCAAGTGATCTTGACAACTTAAGGAAAGGAGCAGCTCAGGTAAAAGAAAGTCCCAATAGGTAATGATTAATAATCAGAGACTGTGTACCTTATTATTTGGCAATACAGATTTATGAGTACTAACTACAGCTATGACTTGCATTTGACAAAGATAGACCTAAGAATCGTTGAATCATGTATGACATCCTTTGTAGCTTTCCACTTGATTTCTAAGCAGGGAATATCGCTAGGTAGTTTGCTGAAGAATGATGATGTAAGTTAGTAAGAGGCCAAGCAACTTATAAAGAAAGATAATCAGTTACAAGAGTTAAATTGACTGCACAGCGAATAATTACCGACAAAATAGATCCATTGGTAATAACAAACAACTCTGAAACATTAATTCCAACTTTTTTCATTGAATACCGTTGTGCAAAGAGACATTGAACTGTATTCTCTGAGTCCATAAACATTACACCTACATTCTTCTTGTTAGATTTTATTGTAAGATCCCTGCAATTCAATCCGGCTAGAAATATTGCCATTTCGTTCGCCTATCAAATATAAATACATTGCACTTAAATCGTAACAACAAAATCAATATTACCTGTGTGTTGACTTCAGCTGCCTTCACATAAAACATGAAAATTAAATAAAACTCCCTCAATGTATGATCAATCATAACGAATGCATTGTGGGAAATGGCTATTTGCGTTGCTTTGCACATAAAACACACTCCAATACTACCATTTAAGCACCATATTATAATTAATGGTGACAGTGTTTTACTAACCAGTTTAGTTAATGAACATAGTGACTCGTGATATTCGTGCAATATCTTCAATTCCTTTAAGCTTGGATAAGGAGATGACACTGACTCTTGTATTTTTATGAAATTTTTTGAAATCAAGTCAAATATGTAAGCACAGAAAATAATCCCAAAAGCAGATATGATATAACAACAATAAACCCACACAGACATTCCGACGCCTAAAATAATATTGAATTTTCCAGCGTGTTTTCTAAAGTACGAGCAATTGTACAACCCTTCGAACAACTCATGATTCCCAAATCCATCAGGATTTAAGGTTTTTGAATATTCATAAACTTGCATACCAATCATTGGAGTCGTCAGTAGTGAAGTAATCACCAGAGTCTTTACCAGATAATTCCAATTTTTCTTGAGTAAAGAGGGACTTGTTGAGAGAGTAAGCAATAGACGATTAAACAAGATGTAGAGAATCTTCTGACGGGTGTGAAAGATGACGAATATTGTAATAGAAACAATACTTAACAGTGGTACAGTTAAAAACATTGTAAAAACGTTTAGTGATCTAAGTCGAACCAGTGTTGCGAAACTTGGTGTCATGATTATACAAGTAGATATCAGTTGAATAGTTAGGAAAGTTAGAAACCAACATTTGTTTCTGTTTCTTGACTTTGAGAAGGGAATTCCGTAGAAACTCATTAGGTAATGCCAAATTTTTCGAATTTTTCTTTCTTGTGGACTTGCTTGAATATTGGTATGGAAGGAAATTTTCATGACTGTGAATTTAGTTGTGTTGTACAAAAATAGATGAAACTGTATGTAGCTATGACAACTAGAAAACAGTATATCAATCATAAAATGATAATTGATCGTTTGTTTATTGCGTGTAAACACATTAGCAACATTTACACTACATCTTTTTATAACATCATTAAATTGTCGTTAGCAGTTTTCAAATGACAACATTTTATGTACTCATCTACGGTCATTAGAAAGTGCCATATTATTAGTGCTGTTTTATATATCGTTCACTGACTCCATTTGTAGATAGGAAAAGGAGTCCTTTCTGTGCAAAACCCAGTCAGTTACAGGGCATTATGCTAACATTAAATTGTGACCAACTGTTGTAGATTGGATAATAACAACAAAATGGCTGAGTTGCATCACCAACATAAGCTGTAACGGAGCATACATCACTACTAATTTGGTAATACGGGCAAATAAACATTTAACATCAAGTTAAGACCAAGATTCACAGAACTAATCTTGCAATAAAAGCCAACAGTTTGCCATATGTGGGCAAATCTGCTACAAAGAGTAAAGTACTACGAGCGTTACTTATGTCTCAGTTGGCTGCCTAGTCTCAGTAGGCCTACTAAATATTATTTGAAATTTTCAAACTTAATTTAGCTAAAATTAAAAATTAAAATTTAATTTAATTTGTGTCCCTTGTCAGCCACCAGGTTTGAGTATGACAGGTAATTCATTCAGTTTGCAGTAAAATAATTAAATATGTAAGTAGAGTTCCAACCAACTATAAAGAAAACGCATTAAAATTGAAGAACTGTGATTAATTTTCATCGACAAACCGATAAAATAGATCCATTTGTTATGATGAACAAACCCGAGACGCTTATTCCGGCTTTATTTAAACTGTATTTTTGTATGAAAAGTGATCTAGTTGAATCAAATCTTGAATCGTTGAGAGTGCCGTCTTTGACTTTGAGACTGCTTAGAAATGTTGCTAGCTCATTGGCCTAATAAAAAAAATAAATAATATAGATTTGAATAGGTTTTTGAAATAACAAATTACTTTTGTGTTAACTTTAGCTGCTCTAATATAAAATAATAATATGAGCGAAAATTCTCTAAGAATGTGAAAGCAGGAAAAAATCAGCATGTGATTTGCCATCAAATTTAATTCTGTTGTCCTAAACATGAAGCATAATCCAATGCTTCCATTTATACACCAAATGAGAAGTAAAGGAGACAAAGCTTTGCTTACACCAGCTGAAAGTTTGCACATTCTTTCATGCTGATAAAACAGTTTTTTCAACTCATTTACATGAACGGAGTCAGTTAAAACAGACATTTTGATTTTAAGGAAATTTTTTGAACATAGATCAAACATGCAGCTGCAAAAAATAATGGCAAATCCAGCAACCCAATAAATAGCATATGCCCATATGACCATCATAATGCCACAAATAGTGCTGTAGATTCCACCATTTCTTATTAAATAGGTATCATTCGATTTGTGTGAGATTATTGCATAGACAGTGCCGTGAGGAGGCCTTAGAATGGTTGACATTTCGTATACAAATAATCCAGATGAAGGTAAAAGTAAAATGTAAATTGTTAGTGGTATGAGTAAATTCTTCCAACATTTTTGCAGTAAATCAACATTGGTTTTCAGAGGATCCAAAAGTCGTTTGAATAAAAGATAAAGTGTCTTTTGGCGGATGAAGAAAATTACGGTTGCAGTGATTGAAATTGTACTGAGAAGTGGTCCAGTGGTGAACCTTACAATATTTATAAAGTTTTTTTTGTAAAGCAAAAAGATGACACCCATAGCGGTTGTAATTACACTTGAAGTCATTTGAAGACTTAACATTGCAGCAAATAAGCATTTGCTTTTTGGCTTTACATCAGTGAACGTAATTCCATATAGTTTAAGTAGATAGTACCAAGTTTTAAGAATCCTAAAGGCGTACAACTCGCCTGAACGTTTGCCTTCCATAACTGCTGCAGTGTTACTAACTTAATTGGTAAATCGATTAGAAATACAGCAGTAAACATTAGCTTTGTTTGCCTATTAAAAACATGTTGATCAAGGTGTTTGATGAAGGAGAATGATGTAGGTTAGCAGTGTTCCAGTAATCTATAAAATATAGTTTATTGTCAACAGTGATAAAATGTTCTTTATACTCTTTGACCTTACAGCTAAAATTGAATTGTTGGTTATAATATATAGGCCAGAAATGTTGATGCCAACTTTATGTAGAGATCGTCTTTGAATGAATGCGAATTGAATCGAATTTATGGATTCTGATACTACGAATTTTCCATTTCTTTTTTCATGAGTATTGGAAATTGAGTCTTTGAGATGTAAAGCGGCAAGTTTAGTCAAGGTATCGTTGGCCTATTGGTAAAAATTACGTGAGCTCGAAAAAGTGTATTTCGTATACCAGTGGTTGCATGCATAAACATGCCTCAGTCATTTTTTTTTGTCCTAAATCAAATTTTAAGTAAAAAAATTTGATTCATAAATATGTTCTAAAATTTATTCTATGAAAATTTCAATTGAACTTAAAATATGACTTTGGATTTTGCTTAAGCAAAGGCCTTAAGTCAACCTTTATGCATGCCACCCTCTAGAGTTGCATCATCAATGATCAATTGTACAAATTCACCGATTGTAATTTTAAAAAAATGTACTTACTTCAGCATTCACTTGAGCAGCATTCTTGTAGAAAAGAAAAACGAAGAAAAGGTGTCTGGCTACAGCCAAAACAGCCCAGACCAAAACAATTTTGCGCTCCTTATCAACGTACAACACTCTATTTACAAGACAGACTCCTACGAGCCCACTTCCACACCAGATTAAATTTAGGGGTGAGGCTACTTGACTAAACTCAGCTATTATTTCGCACACACTTTCGTATTGTCTGTGCAATTTTTTTAATTCATTTGTTGTCGGAAATTTGGATGAAATTGAAATTTTTATGTTGACAAAATTTTTCTGGAACAAATCAAACGAACAATAGCTAAACAAGGCCCACAGATTGCTTATAGTGCTTGTTGCATAAACATTCACGATTTGTCCACTAACAGAAATAGAATTGTACACTTCACTTGCTTGAAAATAAGTGCAATTTCGAGATTTATTGCATATACCGTCGTGTAGAATCGATCCTTCAGTATACAAGTTTTTGTAATAGAACACTTCAATGCAGTCAACAGGAACAGAAATAATTAAAGAAATTGAAAGAATTGAAATGTTGTTGCTCCAACATGTTTTCAATAAAAACGGTTCACTTTTTAGATTTGAAACTAATATTTTAAATAAAGTGAACAGTGTACCATGGTGTATATACAAAGTGATGAAAATTGCGATTGTAGTAATTATAAGTAAGAAGTTTGTAATCAGTGTGGCAATATTGGTTAGAGTAGCTCTTCCTATGACAAGGAAAACTGGTGGAAGAATGACAATGGTGCTTGATATTAAATGAACCAATATAAAGGTAACAAACCAATATTTGTTAGTCTTTTTCACTTTGCTGAAAGGGATACCGTAGATTTTGAATATCAAATACCAAAGATTCATAATTTTGATTTTATATTCGGTGTAAAGTGGTGTTAGTTTTGAGCGTTTCATAATTGACTTCTGAAGCATTTCACAAACTTTAAAATGATGAACGTTGTTTAGTTATGTTGTCATGGAAGCATATCCGTCGATATTTTTAATTTAAAGAAAAGTGATTAGACAATGTTGCTGAGCATTAGGTAATGAATAATATTGACATTTTGGTACAACAACGTCCGTAAGAGGAATTTAATATCTTAATTGACGTAAAGTGCATCAACAATCTAAAAGTGAGGGCAAATATCAAGAAACCGTAATAATTTCTTTGCTCAACTAATAAGGTTTTCTACACAACTTCATTGAATGAAATTGTCATTTCCAGTCAAGAGAGACGTACACTTAAATCTACTAAAGTAAACTTGAAGATATGGTGATTCATGCACGAGGTTATGAAAGACATTCCCTTATGTAAATTGTCAATAATTGGTTATTTAAAAAGTCAGTCTCACACAAGTGTATAATCAAAATAAAGTCAATGTTAGAGATTTGACTATAAAAGAAAAGCATATAAGATAGAATCAAAGTGTACCGATTACAGTTTAAACGGTTGACCATATGCAGCAATACGTTTTGTGGTTTACATTTGCTGGAGAATAATGATGTATGTCAGTAATGTACCAGCCAGCTGTAAAATTGAGTATCTGTTAAATATCTTCATATTATCCAGTTATTATTGAATTCTAACCGATAAGATAGAATTATTGGTTATTGTGAACAACCCTGACACACTAATTCCAACAGTTTGAAGAAAATATCTTTGAAAGAAAGCTGAATGAATTGTATTTGCCTCTGCTAAATCAATCAAACTTGTACAACGCAATTTGGCAATGCCCATTGCCGCTTCATTAGCCTACAAAAAAATACATATGACATGATACGACTTACAATTAGCAGTTGACGTACCTTAACAGTCACTTGAGCAGCTTTCTTGTAAAACAAAACCAATATAAAGAAATCTTTGAACGAAGTGAGTAGCAACACTGTTGCCACTTCTGTGTATTGAAATTGAACAGCACGATTGACCAGACAAAAACCAAGACTGGAATAAAGACACCAAATCAACGGTATTGGTGACAACAATGTTCCCGCCTCATCTGTCCATTCACAAATCAAATCATACTCTGAGTGCAACTTAATTATCTTGCTCAAACTTGCAAAATTACTTGCACAGCAGGAATTCTGTATTCGAACGAAACTCTTGGAAATCATATCGAACAAAAGAGTACAGAAAAGGATTGCTAATCCCCAAAATGTAACTACCACTAGATCCCAGATAATCACTGTACAGTTCAAAACATTGTCGATTACTTGTTTGTGGGTAAATAGAGTCGAATTTTGTAACTCTTTAACGTTACGTCTTATTGATTCTACATTAAGAGTTGGCGAAGAGAAGTAACTGTCTACAGTAAACGTCGTAATCACGATTATTAAAAATGAAATAACAGTTCTATATGAATATTCCCAACACTTTTTTAGTAAGAGTGGTTCAGTTGATAAAGTGATTAACAATTTTGTGAATAACTTGAAGATGCTTTTTTGACGGACAAAAAGGGTGATCAGAACCGTTACTGCTGTCAAGGATGAGAGTGGTATGGAAATAAACATGGATTTATGTCTGATGTTTGGTTTAGTATTCATCGCTACTATTAGTAATGGACTAGAGATCACTGTGCATGATGTTAATTGAAGGATTAAAATAATTGCGAATAAGTACTTGTTTTTAGTTGTGTTGCGGTCTGGAGAAATCCCCCACGCTTTCATTACGTAAAACCAAAACGTTGCTATTTTGTTTTTGTATTGTAAAGAAGCCATGTCAATCTCTTAGTGCGTGATGAGCGTTTTACGAGATACAAGCGGGAGAAAATAGCTGTTGTTTACTGGATACTATTGATTGCCTTCATACTGATAAAAATCATTTTTTATGACTAGTGGAAACCAATTACGTTGAACAATGTGTCATAAACAAATCAATCACCGATCAACTAAAAACACTTATTCCTTACACACTTATTCTAACGGACTGAATAGAATACTTCTGCAAAATAGCTGTATGAATTGTTGCTAAACATCCTACATTTTCACATTGCAACGAAATCACAGAACTTACTGTGTTATTGACCTGTAAAATGGAGTAAATAAAGAGACTCATCGTTGCATTCACTTGAGCTGCTTTTTTTGTAGAAAGTGAATGCAAGACAAAAATCTTTCAAATAAACAATTATCAAGACTATTGTTCCTCCTGACCATTCATCATGCACAACTCAATAAGCAAAGCCCAATACTTGAGTAGAGACACCAAACAAAAGGTATTGGCGACAACAATTTACTCGCTTCATTCACTGATTCTTACACCATTTGATAGTCTGAATGCAGTTTCTTCACTTTTTGCAAAGGAACTAGGGTCGGAATACACTCTTTTTGTATTTGAATAAAGTTCTTGAAGATTATATCAAATATAAAACAGCAGAAAATTATTGCAAACCCATCAAATGTCATTAACGTTGAAATCCAAACAAACTTAGCAGCTCCATATATGTAAAGGCCAATAATCAGTTGAGTAAATATTGAGTAATTGTTAAATGACATTAAAAATAGCCTAAACTCTCTGGGTAGAAAATAACTACCCAGAAATAACAGAATTATCAAAATAACAGTAAAGATGTAGATGTGATGACACACAAATTCTTCCAACATTTTGAATTAGAATCGAACCAGTAGACATATTCTCTATTAGTTTTCTGAATAGTTTGAAAAGTGATTTCTTTCGAATATATACTTACGCAGCGGTGAGATAAATTGTTATTCCTGGTATAGAATTCAAAATGGTGATTAAGGCCAATGCAATGCTTGTTTTGTTTGGTACAATGATTATAATTTTAATATCGGGCCAGAGGATCAGGGTGCTGGATATCAATTGAAGAATCAGAATTATACTAAACCAATACTTATTACTTAGTTTTTCGGAGTCAAGCAGGATTCCATATATTTTCATTATATACTACCAAAGTCTGATTATTTTGTTTTAGTGTCCGGTATAAACCAGTCGGTCGTTAAGTGACTGTTTATTGTGTTGAATCATCAGTTACTAATGGACTTGGAAAATCGATCAACTTCCTTTGGGGGTCCTTCTATAATTATTAATTTACAAAGGCAGGAAGTTATTCGGTTACGCATCATCCTGCCAGTTTGAGGTAATTTGTACGTAATTATAGGTTTAGCCAAACACTTACAATTTTACATTTATCATCCAGATAATGGTGCGGTAATTTGTTCTTATTTTTAGATTCGGACAAAAACTTTGAACATTGTTGAAAATTATTTAATACCACATTTTCTGAAAAATGATTAAAACTATGGGTAGTATGGAGAAACTACATCTTTTAAGGTTTCAGCACTGATGATTGTAAGTTTGCATGCAATCAATACGATGATAAAGAAATTTCTTTTCAATATTATTTTATTGACTTTTATTATTCATTTTACTATTTTTTATTTCTCAAATGATCTGCTCTTTGTGTGCAAGTCGTGTTTGTTGAAATTTCAGATTTAAATTCAATAGCCTTTAGTAGTCTGCAAAGTTTCGAAAAAAGTAAACGTGTAACGAAGCAAAAAACAAGATGTGGTCCACAGTAAACTTTCGTACGAATTGCTGATAATTATCGGCCGAACTAAACACGTGAAAATTATGAGCGAAAGCATCAAATACATCAATCAATTAAGTTGAACCAATTTGCGAGTTGGAAATAACGCCAAACGAAAATAAATGCAAAAGCATTAAATGCCAATAGTGAAACTGTAGATAAGCCCAGGTCAAAGCTGAAGCTGATGAAGAACAATGACGTTGGTTAATAAATATTTAACCAACTATTAAATGCAATATTGTGCAGTTACATAATTAGTAAATGAATACGTATTTGCAATTATTGTTGCAAGCGTTTTTGAGTACCCTTAATTATTACCTTAATTATTTAGGGTGCAGGTTTGTGCTGTGCAGCATCGGATGATTTCCATACACCTCAAGAGCTGTGGACACCCACTCACAGATGAATGGGTGTAAAAAGGGTGTAGATTGCTTATTTGCACCCCCTTGTAATGTTTGGGGTGATTTCCTTACACCCTTTGGATATCTGTGCATATTTGCAGCTACGGGTCATTGCAAAAGACAACACCCTACAGGTATTTTACACTTATGCCAACCATTGTATGGATGATAATGTCGGTTTACACCTTTACTCAACGTGGAATACACCCAGTTCAGTTGTATATTTTAAACCCAATAACAAGTTCTCTTACCATACTCTATGAAATGCAGTGTACCATACACACCTTACCTACTGTAGGCATTGCCACTCATCATTAATGTAAGTGTTAACCCACACCCGGGTGCAATCGGTTTATACCCGTTTCGCCGAATATCGTTTTGATAAATGTCCCATTAAAGAGTTGAAGTGGCGGACTTTCGCTCCGTTGAGCTATGCGAAAGCTAACAAATTTGCAACGGAATGAGATGCTACCCTGCAATCCACCTTGTGCTATTAGAACGACGTTCCCTCTAGTGTTTCATAACATGTGGTTCGGGTGTGTGAAAATCACAAATGTAGGTGTGACCTACAGGACAAAGGTGTTACACAAAAACAAACATAACTTCACTAACATAACTTCATAGTGTCAACCCTTCGTCTTACTATTATAGAGGTCATTTAGATTATTATTTTTGAGTATCTTTAAGAAATATAAAACACTATTTCATATATAAGCTCTCCAAATTGTTTATGAAGTCTGAAACTAATCAATGCGACATGAATTTTTTTTAAGAACTTTCTCTTATAATGGTAACAACACGCCATGTAGTTATAGCAACAAACTGATAAAAATAATATTATTAGGGTTTGATTACTGTGGAAACATACAACCCGTAAATTATTAAAATGGAAATTATCATCCACCCAGAGAAAATAAATAAAAAGTTTTTAACTGCTAGTAGTGGAAACTGAAACTCTCTGTACATCAGACTTCGGTTAAAGCTGCTGGAGAACAATGATGTAGGTTAATAATGTACCAACCAACTATAAAATGTAAGATTATACAGTTTTACACATTTTAATTTAATTGATAAATGAGAACTAACCGATAAAATTGAATTACTGGTAATTGTAAACAATCCTGATACACTTATACCAGCTGTTTGAAGAGAATTCCTTAGAAGAAACGCGGAATGAATTGTATTTTCAGTTTCAGATGTAAAACTTTTTTTATGTTCACACTGTAATGTCGTCACACACAGCGCTGCGTCATTGGCCTGTAAAATGAACTATTTACTAATTGAAATCAGGGAAATAACAATGGTGAACTATACCTTTGAATTCACTTGAGCTGCTTTCATGTAGAAAGTGAATACAAGAAAAAAATCTTTCAAATTAGCAATCATCAACGCTATTGCTCTTCCTGAATATTCAAGTTTGATTATACGACTCATTAAGCAAAGTCCAACACTTGAGTAAAGACACCAAACCAAAGGAATTGGTGACAGAAATGTACTCGCATCACTCGCTAATTCACACACTATTTGATAGTTCAAGTGCAGTTTCTTTACTTGATTCAGAGGAACCCTTGTTGATGAAAATGCAAGTTGTATTCGCATAAATTTCTTTGAAATCATATCAAATATGCAACAACAATACATTATTGCAAAACCGCCAAATGTGTTCAATGTTAAAATCCAAAAAAATCTAACCGTGCTTAAAATGTAATTTTTCAAAACCTTGACAGAATGATTAGTTGTTAAGTTGTACGTCACCGGGTCAATTTTTGAATGATTAGTTGTTATTAGTTGTACGTCACCGGGTCAATTTTAAACACTATCGTAAAATAAGTGTCCAAGCATAACATAGACATTGTAAGAATAATGAATATAGAAACAGTGTCATAGGAAGTCATCAAACAGTTTTTAGTAAGGCGTGAATTAGTGGTTAGATTGAGCAACAATTTTGTGTAAACTTAGAATATTGATTTTTGTCGTATGTAAAAAGTGAGATAAATTATGATTACTGTAATGGCATTGAGGGATAAGATTGAACCTCGCGCTATATTTGCGATGTTTGGAGCCATAGCGATGATTACAAGAGTAGGCCAAATAACTACAACACTGGATATTAATTGAAGGATAAATATTGTAGTAAACAAATATTTATTCGCTCGTTTCTGGGTTGCTAAAGATATTCCGAATATTTTCATTATATTGAACCAAAAAGTGGTTAATTTATTTTGGTACATCCTGCCAGCCAAGTGTGCTGTGAAATGTCTGTTCACAAGTTGTCAGTTGTTACTGACAACTTGATTATTGTCACGTGTTGTAACGTGGAGTTGTGTTATAGGTCCGAGTTTCTCCCTAGGTGGCTAAACAACGCCCACTAAGGTGGTGTGGGACAGTTCACTTCCCTTGAAGAGCCCATTTTATTCGAATCTGATCTAGATAAGACATTACTTTTCAGCTTAGGATGTGGAGCTACTTGTTTGATTTCTTTTGTGTGTGACCATTTTCCCATTAGGTGTTACCCATTTAAATAATTTATTGCATTGCAATTTATTTTTTTTGTTAACAGTTGGGTTTAATTAAGAAGAACTAGATGAAGTAAACTGATTATGTCCAATTCCTTCCCTATAATTATGGTACACAAGAGTATTTAAACTTTGACGTGACATAAAAATCTTTAAGCGTGTCAATTTAAAATGACACAGAAATACGTTCAGTTTGTTTGCTATGTCACTCACTGACAAAATCGACATAATTGTTGCCTTTCAGCGTTATTTGTGCATCTTATACCAGTATAAATTACATGAAAATAAAACTTTCAATTTATGGGTTTAGCAGTTTCAAACAATTCAATTGTTTTGTATCTGCACACGAAATTCACTTGCAGATCTTATTTGAAGAATTGCCATTTAGCTTTTGCGTCTTACAAATTGATTGGTTGGATTATTGTTCAAAGTTTGCCTTTTAAAGTGGTGGTGTAACCGCTGGGATTTCGATATGCGTTAAGGCTATTGCTAATATGCAACGACAACGCATTGTTAAAATAACCTCTCTCCTTTAAGTAGATGTCTCTTCTTTGTACCCAATTCTCAGAATTTTTAGAATAAAAAAGAAACGTTACTTTTACACTGCGCTAAACACAAACACTCCTTGTCGCGTATCTATGCGATGCGCTCTATACATCAATAATGCACCGCTTGCATTATTGATCAATGTAGATTGATAATAGTGAATACTCCAACAAAAGAGAGGACCTTGTGATTTGTCGTCCACCAATCGATGACTTAACTTTACTTTATTACTTAAAAATGGCGTTAGTAAAGAGGGGGTAAAAAAAAAAAACGTGTTACTTCTTGTTTTTTTCCTTCTGATTCATGTCCATTGCTCCAATTTAGAAGGTTGTGGTGAGCTTTGACAGCGCCTTGTTTGGTCCAAAACTTCTTTCTTTACACAAGGAAGGAAAAGAGGAGGTGGAGGGAAGTTGGAGGACATGATTAATCGCACACGCATCATGGTCAGTATGAAAGCGAGCGAAGCTCAATCTATCACTGATTTGCCAGCCGAGGCCGAGGCCTCAGTCATTTATTTGGGACTTAAGCGCAATCAGACGATGATCCCCGAGCGTGTGCTGCGGGACTCGTGGCTCTTCAACCCCTTCTCCCTCCACTGCGCCCCTCGGCCCTCGTTAGCGGCCCCGCCCATTCCGCCCGAGTGGCGGCGTCGCCTCCAATTTGCCACGCCATTGCACTGCCGTACGGTCCAGTGGTTCTTTGGGGTCCTGTCCCTTGTTAGCGACGACCAGGTGCATCAGATTCCCCTATCTCAAACTCCCCCCAACCCTTCATCACGTGAATCCCATCTTTCAACCTTTCCCCATGAACACCACCTTTTTTTCTATGTGAAGAAAAAAATTTTCTTTTTTTTGAACTAGGATAAACGTTAGCCTCAAATTATTCAGGCAGAAGAATGCGGTGTCTTGGGCACTCCATAAATCATTCATTTCACAGTGTTCGGGATCACTTAATTACACAGCTCAAACTTTCACTAATTCTCACACTACTTTATGGCACTAGTTTTCTTCATTAGTTGATTGTTGTTCGGTGTAAATTGAAATGTTTAAGCTAAAAGGATTTTAAATCAATATTTTATGTGGTCAGGTTTAGACAGGTTAGACAGTTGTCATTTATATCTAGTTTCATTTGGTAATGTATTCTATACTGAGTGATACAAAAGCCTATTTACATGCCTAATTTTCGACTCAACTTAGTAGTGTCGAAACAGTTCACGACAATTTGTCAAAACGTAACCAAATGTAGTGTACATTGCCACGTAAGTTTTATGTTAACTTAAACTGAAAACCTAGTCGTATTACTTTTATTGGCCGTTATTTAAAAAGATTAATATTTCGGACAGAAATTAGACTTGCTAACTTTGACGTGACTGAAAAGTCAATATCGTTTGACTTTGATTCAACTAGATTAACTATACTTTTTTTTGTGGGCGGGGGTTGATAATTAAACGTTTTTTTAGATAAATCCCAGGTGTTTCAGAAGGCGGTTTTTTCCTTTTTTTTTTTCAAGTTGTTAATTGCGTTCAAACAACTCGTGACCCTTTTTCTTACCTCATCCATTTCCCGGTGAAGTAAAGATAAACACTAAGTTTCAGACTTTTCTCAGACAGTTGTCATTTATATCTAGTTTCATTTGGTAATGTATTCTATACTGAGTGATACAAAAGCCTATTTACATGCCTAATTTTCGACTCAACTTAGTAGTGTCGAAACAGTTCACGACAATTTGTCAAAACGTAACCAAATGTAGTGTACATTGCCACGTAAGTTTTATGTTAACTTAAACTGAAAACCTAGTCGTATTACTTTTATTGGCCGTTATTTAAAAAGATTAATATTTCGGACAGAAATTAGACTTGCTAACTTTGACGTGACTGAAAAGTCAATATCGTTTGACTTTGATTCAACTAGATTAACTATACTTTTTTTTGTGGGCGGGGGTTGATAATTAAACGTTTTTTTAGATAAATCCCAGGTGTTTCAGAAGGCGGTTTTTTCCTTTTTTTTTTTCAAGTTGTTAATTGCGTTCAAACAACTCGTGACCCTTTTTCTTACCTCATCCATTTCCCGGTGAAGTAAAGATAAACACTAAGTTTCAGACTTTTCTCATCAAACATTTAAAAAGCAAAGTAAAGCACCTCTTATTTACTCACATTTTTTTTTTCTAAAATTTTTTTCGCCACCTTTTGGTTTGTATCAAAAGGATTGCGCCGAGCGTTGATGACTTTCCATTTTGAATGGGAAAGCTTCATTTACTTGGTGCACTCAGCAAAAGGGATGCAATCAGAGATGAAGCCAGAATCACACAGTTTTAGTGAATGGCAGAGAGCGCCACTCAGCGCTTTCCACTAGCGTTTTGCACCAGCGTCTCTCGAAACAAGAGGCAAGTGTTAATGCTACCCGAAGCCACTAACTTTACTGCATCTTTCAATTCCGTAGATGCTCCATTAGTGTTCTAAGCAGCCACCAATAAAAATAAAAATGGCTGCTCACTTCCTTTTCATCTGCAAACATTTTTACGACTTCCAAAAATAATCAAAAGTTGAAAATTTATTGAAATTGATGAGTTAATTTAACTCATTTAAAGTTCCGGTCATAAATAATTTTTTGTGTTTAGTGTTTTATTATGTTTAAACAAAATGCGTGCACCGAGAGAGCTTTTAACGAACCAAGAGCCCCGTCTAACGAGATTTAATTGTGCAAATGTCAAAGGATGAGACAATAAATGATCTGATCGATAACTCACCTGTCTAAACAAATATCACAAATCAAATAGCGTGAGAGACGTGAAATCCAACGATCAAAGAGAAGGGGGTCAGATCTGTTAAGACCTCTTATCTCCCTTAAGAGATGACCAAAATGTTTCGGGTATCCAATTAGACGTCTTGTGATAGGGGAGCAATTAAAGTCTCTTGCAATCAATAAGTTTGAAACATTAATCACTTAAAACTTTCCTATTTATCACTTTATTCAAGTTGTCCGTTAGGTAGCGTCCATCATTTTGGATGGCATTGCAGGTTGCTTTACTAGTGATTACCTGTTGTTGCTTGGGAGTTGTTGTAACGTTCGTTCATTAATTGGGTGTAGGCGAGAAGGCAGCCGCAAATTAAGGACGAGACGTGTCACGTGCCTTACATAGCAATGAAGGAGACGTGGGACGCATCCATTCTCCTTGATTGGATGGAGAAACAAAGCTATTGAGGCAGGTGGTGGGAGCGTCTTTTGTTAATCAATGCCCTACCACCCACCCCTCGACTCTCAACCAATTTTCTCATGTCTTATATCGTGATGCCAACAGCAAATTGTTTGGTGGCAACTCGACACGGTGTCGTGACATGACTGGGTCAATGTTACGACACGAAGGCACATCACTCAGGTGACTTTACCCGTCATTAATTACATTCGAATTGCTTTGATTTTTTTAAATTATATACTCGGGGCAGAGTAAAATTGAATGTCATGTAACAGATACACACTGTTTGTGACTTAAATTCCTCCTTTGGATTATGGTACAGTACTGTACCTAGTTGATTTTAGGACTTCAGGATTAAATTTAAAAATGTGCAATGTATAGTATTTTTGTAATGCTAAACTGTTCTGATTTTACCTATCAAGTTTGAAAAAGTGATGTTGATTCCATGACGGACTATTTGCAATTGTGACAGTCTATTTAATTGCGTACTTGCGTGCCAAATTTGAATTAATCACAATGTGTACTTTTCATAGAAATATAATTGTGTTTACCCAGAAACTTATTATTTTCGGTATATTTTCAAAATTTTGTAGGTCTTCCAGTTTTAGCAGGAGGATTCACTTTGCTTGGTATTATGAGGTTGTTTTGTCTCTTTTTGGTTAATCAGACAAAACAACTTGAAAGTGAATTTCAAAACTTACCTATCTACAATCATGTGAAGTGGAAATTACGAATTATGTTTTCTTCAATAAATACTTATAATCGCAACTTTAGCAAGAATTATCCAAAAGTCATTTCTATTTTGTTGGCAACAAATTTATGTGTAAGACTCGCCCTGTTAGGCCTAATTTCGCCCTCTTAAAACTCTATACAGACAACAAAAAACTTTACATCAACAAAATTTTGGAAGAGATTAATAAAGAAAAAAAACTAAAGAAATAGTTAAGGGAGAGTGTAAATAATAAAGAATTTTTTTTTTTTTTTTTTTTTTCTACTTTCCATTAAAAAATTGATAAACAAGAGTTGTCAAGGGGAGCCATCAAAACAGTCATAATCTCTTTGAGATTTGCAGTGATGCTAACGGGTCGCCTTGACGACGAATCGACGCGTGCGCAGTTGAAGCAGGGGTCCCGGCCAGCTCATCGATCGAGTGCGTGGAAGAAAGGCAGAAACCGAGGCCAAATATTTTTACCCTCGTTTTGTTCCTGTCTCGTGTTGTCCTAAACTGAGGTAGGGGTCACGAGACCCAATCCACTACTACGATGTCCCAGACTGAGAAATTCCGCGCCTGCGCTGTCAACAGGTAGTCAGACATGACACCTTCCCCCCCTCTTTCTTATTCTTTTTTTATTTTCTGTGTAAATGTGTGTTTTGTGTTTTATGTCGGCTTTGCGACAGATGGCGCGTTGCACCTGTCACATGAAAAATTAACATTTTCTAATTTTTATTACTTTTGGTTATCCCTTGGTCACGTGCCGTAAGTGGATGAAGGATATATTCATTTCGGTTGAAAAAATTCTCAGTTGGAAGTAGCCAACGTGACGTCACCGTTGGTTAAAGTCGATGTTTGTTCGATGTCGTCTACTGACGTCATTGAACAATTTGTGACCCCGTAAACAGCTGCGCCAGATGGCTGCGGGATTTGAGATTAAGATGGAGAAAAAAAAAATCTTTTCTTGGCTTGTTGCCATTCGATAAGGGGGTTTTTGGTGACGTCATGGTTGACATGGTGACGAGAGTGAAAATCGAAAGAGGCAGACTAGCGCCGATCACAGCCCAACGAGTGACAATAGAAATATTTGAAATTGCGTTAGTTGAGTGCATGTTTGGTGCCTCACTTGCTTCCTTTATCCGCCACTACCTCCCCCTGTCGCTTCAGAAGCTGTTGGTATATAAAAAAAAGTGTTTTTTTTTTTTTTTTTTTGCCGCCGCGACATTGTGACAAACAACTATTGGAAAAATTTGCCATCCCTAGAGTGATGAAAGGGAAATTTGTTTGCATCTTTTCACTGTCAAAATAAATCAGCTGATAAAGAAAGATGGCGGAATGCGTTATCAGTTTTTATATTAGTTTATGTGAGTGGAATTCGTAAAATGTATTTTTTTTGTTGAGGGGAAAGAGAAAATATAAATAAGAAATTTGGGAAATAAAAGAAGGAAAAATAAATAAAAATCAATTGGCTTTCCTGTACAGCTGTCGTGTTATGTGGGTAAGTCACCTTTGAGGGTGCGCTTTTGCTTTAGTATCCTAAGATGCTCAGCGTTTCGTCTCCCTTGGCAACCGTTGGCATCGTGTAATGATTTCAAGAGAGAGAACATTCCATTGCGTGTTGGGGAAGTGCTTTTATTTTTAGAAACTTAGTATTTACATTTTTAATGGATTAATGTTTTTTGTCAACTTTTACTAATAAATATGAAATAGAGCGGTTCTCATCAAAAATGTTTGATTTAGTCATTCTGGATTGTGCAGAGAACTAATCTTTAATTTAATAATTATTTTGCGCATCTCATAAAAGATTTAAATTACAAACACCTTGAAATTTGATCGTTTGTTGGATTTAAGATTGTAGTATTGAACGTGTTTGTATTGTTTAATTTTCTTTATAAGATAATAGACAGCTCAAATTTACATGTAAAAATGGAATTTTTAAGGAACTTTTATATTAATAGTTACAAAGTCATTTAATGAAAATAATTACACTTCTTACTTTACAGTACATTCAAATATTAAACCAAACGAACCAAACGTAGCTTTGTTTAATCATAGAATTTTGTCTCTATGAGTCCCTATCGTAGTTTTAGGTAGTGTAATCTGTGTGGTTAAGTGTGTTTCTGCGCATCCCCAATAGGTTGCAGCTTGAACGTTTAATCAGTTAAGGTTGACATTTAATCATTTAACATTGATCGCGACAGTTAATTTTTAACTAGTTGCATTGAAAAAATGAAATGCAACTTGGGTGATATTTTATAGCTTTGTGATGTCATTAAATGTGTACTTAAAGTTAATATGTGTGAAGTCACAGGTAGTAAATTATCACGTAAGGAAAAGTCTAGTTAATTTTTGAAGGAACTACCAAAAAACTGTTTCGTTCAATAGTTTTTTTAGATATGCTGTTACTTAAGAAAAAAAACTAATCTACCCAAGAGTTTAAAATTTCGTGATTTCAAAACTTTATTTTTATGTAAAACGGAAATAATGTTCAATATCGAAGTTCATGTCACCAACACCACAAAAACAAAATATCTTTAATGTGATTTCCGTTCCTTAATTCCATTTCCAAACGTAAAAAATCAGTTTTATCAGGTGATTATCTGCCTTGAGACAAGTTTTGTGCCTATTTAATTAGATGTCTGAAAATGGCAAAATGAGACATGGCCTTCAGGTAACTGGTAGGGGGGACTTGTCAATCACGTGAATTGATTAAGAAGATTGATGATTGCTTGGAGGAATTGGACAAGCGAGTTTTTTTACACGGTCACGAGACTTTTTTTATTTTGAGTAATAAGTGTTCATTGTATCGTTCGTTTTACTGATTAGGTGGGCCTGAAAAGGTCTCGATGTTAGCGTCTGTCATCAATTGTGATCACGAGGAGGTTCCTCGGCCCAACAACTTCCGTTGTGAGCGTTTGATCCGGGCTTTCTTCTGGGCGACCCGGTGTGTAACCTCGTTACTACATTCTTTGTGTAGAGAACAATGAGTTTGTTTGCGTCGTTCTAACGAAATGATAAAAGAAGAACACAAGTTGTATGTTTCGTGGAGAGGAAAAGCTTTTCTATCGTGATTGCTGTTTATTTGGCCAATCAGGAATTAATCTGACAAAAGAGGGAAAATAAAGAAAAGTCAAAACAACATGAAAGAAAAAATAATTTTAAATCATCTGCTATTAATGATGGAATTATTAATGAAAATATTTTCCACTTAAGGGAACGGTTTGTCGAAGTGAGAGAAATTGGAATTAAAGGGAGAGTTGTTTGTCGCATAAAATTTATTTTTAACCCTTTTGAAGCGGTTTTCAGTTTGTAATAAGTTTTTTTTGGCTGTTTTTTAATCGAAAAGTTTTTATTATTGTGACTTCAAGACAGGTTTTTGCCAAATTATTTCGCTACCTAATAGCGGCGCTTTTATAACCCTGAACGACAGAGTTGATAATTTTTCTCAACATTTTAAACAATTAAATTTACAATAATTTCAAATAAGAGATTGCATTACAAAAATCTGATGCAATTATTCAGTGTGTTGATATTGATTTCAACCTCTTTATAATGAATGCTTTTCCCTAGAGTTCAGTAAAATGAGACAATTACTTTGCCTACCTGTTAACCCAATTTTCTTGTTTTGAGGTTCCTCTTGTGCATGAAGTATAAATAATTGACCAATATTTCAGTTTATTATGTAAAGTGGACCTATTAATTTGGGGTAGTGAAATCTCGCAAGCTCTCGTCATGAGTGAGATTTGCCGATCGCTGTCACAAGATGGCTATACTAACCCATGTTACAGTTCTTAAATTTCTGTGTGTAATTATTGGCTTATAAGCGCAAATCTTTCTTTAATGAAGTTTGAATTTAAGATTCATCAGTTTTTGCTGTAAAGTTCATTTACAATTATCAACAAAAAAATAAAGATGAAATGATCACCATAGAAGGTTATTTATTATATAGGCAAAACATGTCCAAAAATTTCCAAGTGATCAAACAGTAACGAAAAAAGTTATCGGACATTGATCAAATTTTTCGGTAATGTTTTTATCTATTTGTAATACATTTATCTCTCATTGAACACATAGTTTGGTTTAGTGTCGTGTGGGGTCGTGACTGGAATGTCCCGTCTTCTTGTTCCCTCTTGTAATTTGTTAGTTTCTTGTGTCTGATTGAGCTACTTCAGCAGAAATTGGTGCGAGTAGGCCACTCTAGATCGCGTTTCGAATGTGTAATCAGCCATGGGCTATTTTACAATTCAAATCAACAGATTTGATCTTTGAATAAAACTGTGTTGTCAGCATAAAACTTTGATTTGAATTGCTTTATCTTCTTCTTATCCAACACCTGAGACTTGAAATTTTTTTTTGTCTTTTTTCAGCTATACCCTTTCACTAGTCTGTTGTTGACTCTTATTATTTTCTTCTTCCTTCCAACCATCATCATCTGATGAATCTATAAACCGAAGCGCCCTCTAAACGACGATGGAATGTTCGCAGTCTTGTGGTAAGTTTTGTCTCTTTTTAATTAAACCAACAAAAAATATTTAGCGCAAGCTCATGAAAAGAAGTTTAATTCTTTTAGTGATATTTTTAATTCCTCTTGTCTTATTCACGGTGATAATATTACGCAGCACGAGACTCAATTTTTGTTACGCCTTGGATAAATACACCAGTGTTTGAGTTTAATTAAAATTTTCTTTTTCCAACCCAAAACTTTTTTTAAGGGATAGGAAAAGTTTTCTTTGTGTTTTCAATAGTCATATGTTAATGTAGACCAGCTATGGCTTTAAAATATCATAATATATGAAAAGCGCATTAATTAAGGCAAGAAGCGAACGTGGAATTCATTACGTTGTACGTTGGTGAAAATTAAGTCATTAAAAGAGTAGCACAAAAGATGCTCCACAAGAATTGGGTGACGCATTGAGGCCAGCCACGGACTAAATTGCAGTGTCAAGTTTTATTCTCGTTTTAAATTGTTCCACATTTTGGATGGGAGCCCAAAACTTGGGAGAGTGGAAAACATCTTTTTAAAGCGAATTTTATTTAAATGTTAATTTTGTTTTGATCACTTTGTCTTTTTAATAGCCGACCATTTCTCTCTTTGTCAAGTGGTACATACAAATTTTATTAATTTAATAGAGAATTTTATCAATGGTTTTTACATGTTTTAAAATAGTCCTCTCTCTCTACTCTCTTAATTCTCTTTTATGGTTTAAAAGGATGTTGAAAAGGAATCATAAGATGCTTTTAGAGATTATAATGCTTGCTGAATTGTTTTAAAAGAGCGGGGAATTTAATAAGTAAAAGTTTTGTGTGGGTGTGATAAGGAAAAAAGATTTAATAAGAGTATTAAAAATTTTAAATTTTTAAGAGTTTTTTTGTTGCAGAATGTGGGTAAATTGCAATTTCCATTTAGTAATACTGGTTGGTTTCAGGAAAGAAAAAAATGTATAAACGAGGGCTTAGTATTCAAAACATTTGCCATCACTAATACTTGCAATGTACCATAAACAAAATGAAAAGAATGTCATGGAAGTAAAAAGAAATCTTGGTCTTTATGGTTTCCGTGCTTAAGAAACCATTAAAGAACTCTTCTTTACCTTGGGGGAATTGAAAATAAAAAAGGAAAAAAAAAATAATGAAAAATCTTACTAACGTAAGATGTACAATTTTTTTCTACTTGGATTCCAATCAATGCAACAAAACATTTTTTTTAAACGTAGAAAAAAAAAATCGGTGTTGGGTGAAAAGATGTGATAAATTTTTTTTTTCTTTTTATCTGACCCCCCTCCCCCCACAAAATTTTCGCTCGGTTGACTTTTTTGTATAGTCAACCAGATTGGGTATGGGGGTTCTTTTTTCCTCCTTAGTTGTAGGAAATTGATCGAGTTGGGCGTAAAGGGGTAGGGATTTTGTAGCGTTCGATCGCCTGAAGCCAGAGTCCAATCAATTAGGGTTCGTTTGGTTCCATTGTGAGTTTGGTGCAGTTGCCATGCATAAGATGTATGGAAACGCGAGCGACATGCAAACATGATCCGCGTCTCGCTTCACCGAACTTTGGCAAACGTAGATCGAATACAATGCGATGGACACGCGCCAATGACACGTTTTGTTCGATTCCCCCTCTCTTGCCCGCCTTATCCCCACTGCCAATCCCCCTTGTAACCCTTTAGACTCCCAAGATCACAAGGGTTGGATGGGTGGCAACAATCTTTAATTAAACTGAGTAAATAATTTTTAATTTATTACTATAACTTCTCTCTAGTTAAATATTTTCATTGCATAAGAAAACTGTATTAGAGTTTTCTATAGATCATGTAACTTTGGACTTCTTATGGCAGCCTAGAGGTGATAAACAAATTTGAAAACAATATTTGGTTTGTAATTGGGGGGAAAGAACACCTGCGAAAGGATAAGAAAGGTCACAAATGACTTATTACTAGAACCAGGAGTGTCAAAACTGCAATGAGCCCCTGTTACAGTACTTCCAAACCAGCTTTGTAGACTAGGCGGTCCTTTCCTGTAAAGAAAAATCCACATTTTATTGTCATGTGAGTGTGGAATTAACTCTTCTGGTTCCCATAAAAGTCATTTAGAATGGTGTGAGTGTTCAGGGCCATACAAACACAAACCAAAAGCTGTTTTCTAACGTATGTCCCTTCTAAATCGCCGTACATTTCCATACGAAAACGAAAATTTAATGAGAGAAATGCTCTGCTGGAACGAGTGGGATGTATTACTTGGATTTATAATAAGTTTATGTTATTTTGTTCTTCAATTCGAAAACTCAATACACGAAAACAGACCAGAATACGTTCTAGCGTCAATAATTGTCAATTTTAGACACTTATGTAGTAGTGATTGTATTGAGAAGGTACGTTTTGATTAACATAAGAGGTTAACGGCTTCTAATATCAGCTCTTGTTTATCCATGATAAAATATTTTTTGTTTATTTTTCAGTGCAAATAATAATCACAGAAGCAGGAACACCTCACGAGACTGAGAATTATTGGGAAAAAGAAGAAGTGAGGCGGAAAATATTACGTGATAAAAAAGCAGCTGAGGTGAATTAGCAAAAATGCATTCTCGGGTGTATTTACTCCTTAGTGGCGGCCTCTAACGGGATGCTGGGAAAAATAAAGCGTAAAACGCTAATCAAAAATAAATTATTCAAGTGATAGGTACAAAGGAAAACTTCATTAGGGCTTGGATTTGAAGTGAAAATGGTGCGGACAGGTCATAATTGTAAATAATAGATAATGACGTCAGACGCACCCATCTCATTTGAAGATGAGAATATGAATATTGCATCAAGCACACCGAGATTTAATTATGTAATTCAAGACTGAGTTGAGGGTGGGGTCGCGAAACATACATATACATTTCGTTTGCTACTTGAACAAATTGTATTTCAACACGCGTTTTTTGGGGGGCGGGGTGGCTGTTTTGTCTTAAAGGCTGTCTTCAATGAGATTTAAAAAATGGTTTGCAAATTTTTGGAAAATATTTTTATTGGTTTTTGAAAATTTTGGTTTTGGATGTCAAAGAATTTTGTTTTCGGGTAAAGTTTCAATTTGAGAAATAAATATTTAAAGGATATACAGTTGCAATGATTGGAGCCATTTTGAAATTCAGAGGTTTTTGCATTTCAGAAGAACTGTTAAGAATTTGCGAAAATACTTCTTCCTGGGAAGACTTTAAAAACCTTTGTTATTAAAATTCAAAATTTCTTTCACCTGTCTATTTTAAACCCATGATGCATCTATAATGGCATTTATAATGGCATCTACTTCACTATTTTCTGAGAAACAAAATTCAATCATATGAATTTTAAAATTAAATCTTTAGAATTTTTATTATTCTCGGTATTTAATTTCCAGAATGTAATAAGGGATCTATCTCACTATATCTATTCCCAAAAAAAAGTTTTTCCATCAAACTTAAATCTCATTGTAATAAATCCAAAATGAGTGATGGCTACCAATTAAAATAGCTTTACTCAACTTGAAATGCGGGTCTTTTGTGGTTCAGTTTGTCAACTTTTCTTTACCTTGTAGTTGCCATAGAAACGCAATTTTATCCCATCTACTTGGTTCATAAGAATCGCATGTCAACTTTTTTTTTCATGAATTTTTTTTTTCTCAGAATGTCAGCTCAGACGAATTGGAACAAGTTCGACGTGAAGCTGAACACATAGTGGAAAGAGTGATCAGCAAAGCAAGTGAAATAGTGCAAAATGGAGACGTTCCACATTCACACATTAAAGAAGAGAAAGAAAATATACCACAGGAAGAAGATGAAATAGGTGAAGAGGAAGATGAAAAGATGGACGACATCTCTCGGCTGATGAAGGTGAGGCGAAAGGAATAAAAGTAAATCCACTCAATCTGATTCGAGTGATGGCCCATGTTTTCTTTTGATTGGTTCAAACACCGACTTTTCTCCTTCAGGGCCCAACGTCTCCAATCAACTTGAAACGCCCATCATTTTATTGCCACTCCCGCACTCCTTTGACCCCACTCAAAAAAAGTGACAAAAACAACAGAGGGGGGAAAAAAAGGTTCATTTGCCTAAGCGACTTTGTGCGCATGGGTAGAAATGCGACACTCATCTAATGGTAGAAGCCAACGCTTTCACCAGCCAATTTACTCGGACGAGGGGGAACAGGAGAACGCGTGTGCATGCGCAAATTTATCACCCTTTACTATGCGAGGATTATTTTCTTTATGTTAATTAGTTCTGCTAAGGGAAGAGAATTTTCATTCCTGGCTATGTTAATGCAATTTGACCAAATCAGACTTTGTTTCGCCATTTCCCACGGGTCAAATTAATCAAAACACACCTCTAGTCAACCCACAACTTTATTCGGGGAATACACATTAAACTTTATTATGTCGAGGTTTTCAATGCTAATTCACTTTTCTTTTTCATCTTTCTCCCCCTAAAACAAATAATAAAAAAAATGTATAATTGTATTGACTTAGTGATTTTGTTGAGTGACACGGCACAATTTAATTCTTCTCATTTTTGATGTTAAGCTGGATAGAAAATGAAGCGAAAGAAAAATAAAAGTTAAAATAAATATTGCCTCTGACATTTCATATATATTTTTTTTTATTTTTTAAAGCGAGATCCAGAATTGGTGGAAAAAGCGAAAACATTTGTTTGTGAGTTGCTAGAAAAAGCTGTAGAAGAAGCCAATAGACGATTAGAAATGATGGTAAATAGTTTTATTTTATATATATAAAGAATTTATTTATGTCAATCATAATGAAGATTATTCTGTCAATGATTGCGCATGTTGTTTTTAGGGATAAGCATGAGTGAAAAAAAAATCCTCTCTCGAATTGAAAAAAAAAAAAACATTTTCTTGTGCTTGCCTTAGCGTGAAACGATATTCAAATTGAAGTTGTAAAGAAAAAGAAAAATTTTCTTACTTATAAAAATGGACAATCATGAAATATTTCATCTAATAAAAAATATAACTCTGATGGTAATCAAAGAGTTTATTATAACGAGGGTGGAGTCCAATTCTGGCATTGCTTTCACAATCCTATCTGATAGCCATTAATAACCCCCAGTGGAACATAATAGGGAGTGATAAGTGATGAGAAATTTTTTTTTTTCGTTTCATGCTTAACGATGGGGAATATAAAAAAGAATTGAGTCGCTCGACTTGTTTTAGGACGGAATTTTCTGAGATGTTATTTCTATTTTTCAGAGCGTGAAGAATTCAGAGGAAATTTGTTTAGAGGAAAACATGGAAACAGGTGAGTTTTGGATTTTTAAAAGTTAATCATTAATTTAGAAATGACAGTTTGATGAATAAATCAGGCAAACGTTGGAAAAATGTAATTTGTGCGTGCCAATTTGTAAACATAACTGATTTATTCGAAACCGGAGTTAAATACCAATCCCGTGACCCTAGGCAAAATACTGCAATAAATTTGAAATGCGAAATTGGTTTCAACTTGCGATGCTAAATTAAAACTCTATACCCAATTTGACTTTAAGTTTAAATGTATTTTCACTGTTCCCCCAACCCCTTCCCTTCATTTCCCATTGCCAGTGCTTTGCCAATTTGTCTCTTTGCTACTAAGAAGACGATTGTAAACTTCACCTAATTTATAAGGCTGGTAATTAGGCAGAAAACCATTTAAATTCCGCACCAAATCCCTCGACACAAACTCACAAATTCTACGACTGCCAACAAAATGAAGAGGCGGAAAAAAGTACAAACGTCGCTTTTGTTTTCTGACAAAAATTACCAACCGATCAATAAACATGTTTAATACCTTTTGAAATGAAGTTGTAGAACAAACATTGTAAACTATAAGTAGACACTGTTCTTAGTCGTCAATATTAATGGAAAACTGACAAATCTAGACGTTTGGAAATGACTATATTTTCAATAATTGGTATTGCTATAATAATTGCATTCAAAAAGTAAACTGTAACTGCGCGAAATTTATATTTTTGACAATCACACAACAATAATAAGGTTAATGTCGTTACAGACAAGTGAGATTCACGCTCGTTAACCTTTCCTTTTGGAATGCAGCTACAAGTTTGACTCGCATGTAGAGAATTTTTATATATTTTTCATTGGCTTGGAGACAGGAAATTAAGTTACTAATTACAGTTTATCATAGACAGCAAATTACAACTGTCAAGATTTTGTTGATGCCCCCGCACTTATGGAAAAATGTAAAAAGTTCCCCTTAGTACTTCTAAAATGACTTCATACATACCTAAAATACACGCAATTGTCACCTTACCTACATCTCATTTTAATTTTTGTACTGAAAAAAGTGAAGGTTAATCAGACTGCGAATTTCGTAGAAACTTGTAAATGAAGATAACTCACACATTTGGTTGACACGTTTACTTTATTTTTAATTTTTTTCCAGTTATTTGAAATAACATTTGCCTGTTTTTTGAATTTAGATGTTTACATCAAAAAAGTTGATTGATTACAAATGCATGAGTCATGAGAAATGTTGAGAAATGTCATTTCTATGAGTACAAAAACTTGCACTCTTTATTGAATGAAATTTTTTGATTTGATTTGAAGGGTCCACTCCGTCGGATGGCACCAAAAGGAAGCCGTGGTACAGAAGAGCGAGCACTTCTGTGTGTCAGTTCTTCCATCGCATGTGTATATGTATGCGTTCAAGAAACCACCGGTAAAGAACGACCCAAAATGGCAGCTGCCCCTTGGTGTCAATTTTATGTACCAATTACTCCTTGATTTCAGAAGGATATTACACCATTCCTATAATTATTTTCTAAAAAAATATTCCTTTTGAAATTATTGAGTAGTTGTTGATATACAACACATATCAAATTGAGTGATTTCTCTCTTTGTTACTTTTTTGTGCTGGTTGTTTTAACTTTTAGATTCATTTAATATTTTTAGCAATAATTCCGTGTTGTTAGAATTTTTTTCTTTCTTCATGTGTTTTATATGTCCGTGTTTTTCATCTCGAAGGAATCTCTTTGTTTTTTCTTTTTCTCTATTCTTTCCTCTATAGTTAACATCAAATTGCTCAGCCAATCAAAAACAACTTTTTTGCTGTAACGCAAAGTTGTAAAAAATAATTTAATGACAGATTAAACGTGTTAAAATGACTGCAACTTTAACTTTTGCAACACATTTTATAACTTTACGAAAAAAAAAATCTTCATATTTCCAAATGTTTATATCAGCTGCTTTTTGCCTCATAATGTTTCAATATATTATATAATAAATATTATATATAATGGAAAAAAGTAATATCTTGTAATTTTTTTTCTTCTCTCTCTCCCATCTTTAGGAAAAATAAAATGATATCTCTTAAACATGCTGCCAAATGGTGAATTAATTCCCTGCCTGTTCCTCTTCCTCACCTTTAATACCTTCCCATAAACCCGAGGACATTTTAACTGCTGCTTGGACTGTAAGTAGTTCTACTAAAAATAAAAAAATTTGATTTGCAATTACACTTTATGAAATGTTTAAAATTGTAACTAATTTATTGTAAATTGGTTGTTAAAAAGCTGTTTGCAACCATTTTACACATGATGAAGGGCTGTTAAATTCAAGAGAAAATAATTTCTTTAAAACTGCTTCCAATGAAAATAAATGAAAGAGTGATAAACTTGTTGGGTGTTAACAATGATTGTTCTCATTGGTTTTGTGTATTGATACTAGAATAAGTAAATAAATAGATAATAACACAGTAAAATGAATATAAAAGTAGTTAACATACATACGTAATATGAATTAAAATTTGCAACCAAAAGTAGAAAACTCATATGCGTCTAATATTGAAAGTAGTATTGCATATGACAGCAGGTAGGAGTTGAACAATGATAGTAATTTTAAATTTTCAAAATCATGCAATATGCAATAGTTATTTAGGTGCCCAGTGCAAACACTTAAGAGCATTATCAAATTAGTGAACTTGTGATGGACCACAAGTTCAGCATTAATTACATCTTTATAATAAACCAACTTCAAGAAATAAAAAATGCATAAAGTTTTGATACAACAGTAAAACGGTAGTGATTGGGAACAAATAAAAAAGTTATCAACGAACAATGAATGCAAGCCATACCAAGCATTGAATAATGCCAAAATTTTAAGGCGAATGTTCTTGTTCTTATGCCACCTGAAAGGCAGTTGCGATAAATTGTAGTAAATTTGTTGTCAAATGCTTCTTAGGATTTCAAAAAAATGTAGATAGCAATTTTCGAATAGTATAGAAATGCACATATTTTTATATATCACGAGTCATTTTTTTTACCAAAAAGAAAGAAGGAGATTACCTGGAAATTGTCTATGTGATGCCCTTTAGCAATCGAAAGAGAAGTGAAAAGAAAAGAGAATGAAAAAAAAAATTTCTTGCAACGCACAGATGAGGTCACATGATCTCTACACCAAAACTGTTTCGTGACGCTTGGGACACGTGACCCCTGCGGCTATTCATTTGTTTCGTGGACCCTCTACCGTGTGACTCAGCAACCCATCAGTCGTTGGTCAGAGGAAAAAAATTGAAGAGCTGCACTTACATCAATGGGAGAATTGGGACATGACATGATGTCTGAAAGGGAAAAAATTGTTGGCTACAGTTATAAATTGTAGATAACGAAATTAACTTTCTTTTTGTGACTCGTAACCAAAATTACGGCCGGATGATGTAATTAAGGGAGTGGACACGACAGTTGGCAATACCCACTATGTGGGTTTCACGAGTGAATAAACCTGTTTTTTGGAAGTTTGTTTTAGTCAGGTGATCGGTTGGTAGTGACCAATGGTCGGACAGAAAATCAATGGATTTCATTCAAAGAGGAAATCGCTCATCCTCTTTGATGCATGGAGAGGCAGCGAGGCCTGAATGAAGGGTAGAGTGAATGCCATTCATTTCATGGTTATGGGTGCAGTTGGTAACAAGATCTTGCACGTCAGCCAGCAGATTACATTGGCCACACAATTGGAGAGGGAAATAAAAATAAGAAGTTCGCACGTTTCAGTTTGACGTTCTGCTTTTATCTATCGATTTGTTTCATATTTTGACCCATTAAAGCGGCAATTACTCAATTTGTAGGATGAAATGGAGGAATAAATTAAATTTCGGTGTGAAACATAAATTTGGGTTTCGCTTTGATGAATTGGAAATTAGGGGTTAATATTTGAGATTTTTGAAATTTTTTGAAATTTACAAGATTCTAAGTTTGTCAGTTTAAGTTGTGAGTTTTAGTCGAAAATGTTATGATTCCTTTCCAATCACAAGATTTAACTGGAAGTATGACTCGTACAAAAATCACAATTTTTATAAGAGAGTCATTAAAGGCGGCCGAGTGAAGTGGAGTGTAAAAAGAGGATCAATTGCAGCTCATTTGGGGCAGTCAAGAGAAGATGTCGTAAAGAAGAAAGCTGCAAGAAGAGCTCTCTCCGACTCTAGGATAATTGTGCACCCTCCTTCTCAGTCAAGGAAAGAAGAAAAGAAATAAATTTGCTGTAAAAGAGTCTGTTAATTCCCTCTTACCAGTCTGCGGGTCTGGACCCAAAAAAAAAAAAAAAAATAGTTTGACTAAAGGTATTGCATTTTACTCTAGTTACACAGAGCATTGATTGTAAATGACCGTTACAAGAGTTGGTTTGTTGGCAAAGATTAATTGGCAGTCAAGAGTTCAATTGACCTATGGTCATGCACCTGAGTTTGATGAAGATTGCTTCCATGTTTACCTGACTCTGTTTACTCTTCAGTAGAGTTTGGCTTGAATACTAATGATGATGCACACTAAATCAAACATGATTCTCTTTCTCTCATAATTTAGGCCGTTAGTAAATATTTGCCCATTCCTTTTTATACGTTTAATGTGCAAACATATTTTATGTATAAACAAAGATATGAAACTTCTATTTATGTTTTATTACTTTGATAAGATTATGTTTATTATTTTTTTTATTTTCAGTTAAATCAATTCGGGCTTTAACTGCTTTCAAGTTTGAAAAAATTATGGCGAGAAGAAAAAAAAATGAATTGTAAACAGTCAAATTGAATTTAAGAAGTTTGTTGGAGGATGTAAAGAAATTCGGTAATTTATATGCAACCAAATTGCCATCCGTCACTGAACATCGTAAGAACAAAATGAGAACTCAACCAGATAAAAATACAATAAAAGAAAAATAAACAAAAATTTTCTTTACAGTGCAGAAGAAATTATTCATTCAGGATCACCCAAAAAGCAATAGGATATAATAAGGTCATTTATTTTGAAGCAATTTCTTTGAATTGAGCGGTTTGAAAACCTTATTACAACGAATTATTTTTTCCCTTTCTAGAGTTTGACAAATGAAACAATTTTGTTTGTCAGGAGTCTCAAAAGTAAGCTTACGTTTGGATTTGCTTACTTATGAGAGCCCTGTTGTGCATGAGTATAAATATTGACCAATTTTATTTATTTAGGTCACTTAGTGGTTTTAATTTGGAATGCTGAAACCTCACAATTTCTCAAAGTGAGAATTTTTTTCCTCATTGTCACTAGATGGCCGTTAGTTATTCTAATCGTAAAAAGTTTGAATTATGGTTAAAATACTACGTCTATTTTTGGAACTAGGAAAACTAAAAAAGGTGAACCTTTTAACAAAAATCAATGTTATTTTATTTAACTCATTTTACTGTTAAGACAATACATCTACTTAACCGGACTGGTGAGCGATCATCAAAAAATGATTTCACCAAAAAACTCTGGACATTTTTCTGCGTGATTGCAGAACAGTACAGTTATGCAAATGTAAGTACCGCATATTTGCAGTAATTCTAATATATGACCGTCTATAAGTTTTTCACTGCTCAAACTCGAACAGTTCTTATTTTTTTATATTTTTGCAGTTTTATTGAATTATTGATTGAAAAAAACCCATTGGATTCCATCTTGAAAAACAAAAGACATGTTGGAATTATTTAAATGCTAATGGGACAATATTGTGAAAATGATGGATTTCAATCCACTTTGCCTTTATAGTTGAGTGAAGAAGCCAAATGAAAATCTTTCTCTCGTTTCGACATGCTAATGAAGTCATCGTAGCAAGAAGAGGGCTCACTTTTCTTCAACTTCCCAAGAGCCTTTGGGGCTCGAGTCTTTTGCTTCAACGATGGATGAGACAGGGGGCATCTCTCATTTGCATGGGCAAATTGATTGGATCTCCAGCTTCTGTCGGAAGGTAAAAAAAGAAACGGAAAAAACGTTTTTTTGTGCACGTGATGTTCCAACAGGTAAACAGTTGTCGTGCTATTGAATGCTTGCTCGAGTGTAGGATTCACAGGGTCAAAGTCCTAGAAATGTTTGTCTGAGAGAACGAGAGTGGATAGGGATCTAGTAAAGGTCGGCTCTGAGAATGCTATCTCCAAGAATTATTGAGGTGGCACTTGTAGGGGTTGGCGTTCACGGGGGGATAAAATAGCAATGACCCCTCTGTACAATATTTATCTATAGAATGTCCGCTGGAATGTGCTTGGTCGTTTGCGGGGGTGAGGGAGGAAAAAAACAAAAAAAGATGGCGGAGTTGGTGGTGCAAAGTGTTATTTGTCATCCATGCAGGAGTTGTTCATCAACAAGATATAGAATTTCAAGTTTATGGAGTGTCACATTGAATGAAATAAGGGGCTCGCTTGAGCAAATAAATTGTATAAGAGGGACTGAGAAATAGGGCTATAGTAGTGTAAAAGGGGCATGGGAATTGGGAGTTTCGTTTCTATATAAAAGACTTTAAGATGTATGGGGTTTTGGGTTTTGAAAGAAGAAAAAAAGAGCGTGTATATTTCAGATTGTAAAAAGCTTTTGGTGTTTGGTTGCGTCTTGTCAGCTTTGAAGTTGAAGATTCATTAAATATACATGTCAGTTTTTTCATTTTTAATTTATGTTTTCGGTTTGTTGATATCCGCTGCGGGTTTTAACACGTCAATTATATAAATAGTTATTTTTCTTTACTGTGCCAAAAAACTTGTTTACGTTTTGGAGTTGTTTTAATTTTGTAGGTTTTTTTAAAAACTTAGTAAATAGACGATCACCAAATACATTGTGCAACTTAGAAACAATAAGTTAATTTTGCAGTTTTGCGGTGTAAACAATTAACTATTTTTTGAAATAGATGTGAAAAAGAAATCTAGAAAACAAAAGTGTAAAAATGTAAATTTAAAGTTGCGTTTTCACTAGTTTTTATGTACTAGTTTTACAGTAAATTTTTTAAACAAAAGTTTTATCTTAAAGACAAAATTGCCCCAACCTACCTCATAAAACCTAATTTTAAAGTCAATTTAAACTAATAATTTAATATAAATCCATTCAGAATTAAAAATAGTGCTTGAAACCGCACGAAATCCGCACAAGCTTTCTCTTGACCTCCTTCCTTATTGTTGCAATTAAACCTAGCTCTACTGCCCTTATAAAAATGTTATAAAATCGTTATGAAATAACCTAATCTGCATTTGTTTTATTTTGTATCTTTTAACGACTTTAGATAGCTGGACGCTGTTTTACATGCGGAATTTGCATATTTCTTACGATTTACTTTACAAATATGTAAATCCACAGTGTAATTTCCACAGTGTAATTTGCATTAAGAGAAAAAAAAGAGCGTACGCTGCTGTTTTGAAATGTTTATTCCCTTCACAGGAAGACATTGAGCGTCCATCACGGATGTCACTCGACTCCATCGAAACCCTCCCGGAAGTGACCTGACCCAATAAGGCCAAGCGAAACAAACGTTATAAGAAGGCTCATGTTTCAGGTTGTAGGAGGGAAGAAGAGGGTCTTT
Source organism: Pachymerium ferrugineum (assembly GCA_034686365.1). Lineage (NCBI taxonomy): Eukaryota > Metazoa > Arthropoda > Chilopoda > Geophilomorpha > Geophilidae > Pachymerium > Pachymerium ferrugineum. The sequence goes on along the minus strand of JAQGAS010000172.1, from coordinate 26,461 downwards.
GAAAATTTATTAGCAAATAACGCGATTCCTAATGTCCTTGTTTATGAGGGAGTTCACTGTAAACAAGAACATTTTATACTGTCACAGACTGACAAACATCAAGTGTCTTTTTGCTCTTCTCGTTACTAATCTTGCACTGATTTCTTATTGATATTCCCAATGTTTATGTTGACAAAACTTCCTACTTCAACCACAATTAAAATGTTTTTTTAAAGGGGAAAGAAATGAATGTTAATTAAAGGGGGAGTCCACTGGTTATCAAAAATTTAATTTTTGATAATAATGCGCATAATTAAATTCACGTGAGAAATTAAACGAAATAAAAAAGTGCGCAAACCCCCTGGATGAATTGGTGTTCCGCCAATCATGTGCTACACTTGGCGCTTTATCTTGGTTACCACAGCAACAGCATCACTTTACTTTGAAGATTTGGACTATCTGCTCACGCTGACGATTCCTATTGACTATAATTGGGTTGAGAAGCACGTGAGACGCGTGCCCGCCACGCGGGGAGTGCACGAAGAGAGGGACCTGGTGTGATTAACATGCAACCCGGGCTCCATAAAAGCAGAGCGCGTTTCTACCCTCTCCAAAACTAAATTCAAATCATCGGTCTTCTTACCCAATCATTGCTCGAGATGCTGCCATGTTTGCACAAAACCACCATTTTTTTTTAAGAAAAAAAACACGCCCTCTAGTGGGGCTTTTATACACAAATCCCCTCCGTCGTTGTCCTCATTATAAACGCTTTGTGGATTTTTACACTTGACCGACTGCCAACAGCTTCGTTTTCAGTTTGGCTCGTGTTACACTTTCATCGCGTTTCAAACATATTGTTTTTTTATTCCCCGCTCATACCCTTCCCCCCACCCACTCATTTTTTATTATTAGATAAAAGATATTTTTAAACGGTCATTAAATATTCATTTTGACAGTAACTTTTGAGCCAATTTTCAAAAAGCTCCGCCTTGAGTTGGGCTTCACTGTTCTAACTTTCATGGATCATAGAAAACATTTTTCCGGTTTAACCCTAATTTAATTTAATTATTACAAACACCAGTTTTAATTAAATTCCATGAAATTTAGCGATTAACTTGTTGAAATGAAATTTTACAGTTATTAGTTTGTTTTTTTATTAAAATGGAATATTTTGATTAGAGCGAACTTTGCCAGAAAAATTGTCGGTTTCCTTTGTGGAAAGTAATTGAAAAATGATTGGAAATATTTCGTTTTCTTAATAATTTTGTTTATCTTTTGTAATTTATTGATATTTTAGCTTTACTGCGGAAAAATTGTAGTTATTTCTTTATTTTTATTTATCTCAGTTATATATAGTATTGCACTAACTTACTAATGTGGGGAGGGTTTTGAAAATGCTAATAATCTAATGAAATCACTCTTTCAAACATAAGAAAAAAATCTTTATAAAAAGTTTCCAAATTAGAGAAAAGCAATTAAAAATATCATATTGTTGAAAAATCCAAAACGCATGTAGATATTGTCGGGCGCAATGGAGTGTGATTTGCAATGAATTGTGGGTAAATGGCACAAGTCCCAATCTGTTGTCCACACACTCCAAATCAAATGTTTTGAAAAGTCAGAGGAATTGAGATCACATTAAGAGAGAGAGTTTTCTGGTTTGTTTGGCCGATAAGAGCCCAGGATGCGTTGGACTCAACTTCCGGAGACATCTTAGAGACAAAAGGTCTACGGGAAAAGATGCCAGAAAAGGGAGATGAGGGGAAGCTACTCGCCTTCCTCGCCCTTATTCACACGCATAAAGGGTTAATCCGATCGGCCGCTCTCGCTTGGATAGCCTCATGTCTTGCCCCTTTCGTTACGGGTCACGTAGCGTTCATTAATGCAAACTGCCACTACTTCATCTCACATTTCATGATTTTTGTATTTACTAAAAAAAAGAAAAAAATTTTGATTACATTTTTTTTTCTGAAGAGAAATTCTTTGCGCGTTTTGTTGCAACTTTTATTGCCGTTTTTAAAAGCTAATAAACAATAGATGGCATCTTTATTGGATGATAAAAAGCGTGAGAAGACAAGAGACTGCATCAACAGGAACTTCTAATAACATTGAATTTTTTTCTTCAATGCAGAAGGAGAAAAAATAAAGAGCTAAGTGCAGAGTTTGTGCATGTGTTTTAAGATAGTGCTCTTCCAATCATTTGAAAAGGTGATGTTTTGAAAAATAGTTTTTTTTGGTGGGAAATTTGTTAATATTTGATTTTAATGAAAGAGAAAATAGCTTTAAGATTTTCTTTAATAGTAGTGAGAGTAAGTAAATAATTTGGAATGTTAAGCACACGATACACGTAGGAAAGAGGACTTGGAAATGAAAGCTTTAGGTCTCTGAAATATTCAACAAGGTCATTACAGTTACAGGACAAATGCAGTTTACATTTAAATTTTATTTGAATATTTTTACTTGTCTTTTGCAATATTGATTGAGTTGGTCAGTTCTTTAAAGGATTAAATATTTTTATAATGGAATTAATAATTTTTGATTTAAAGTAAATATTTTAAAGATTTTATAGTGTATGAATATTTAATAGTTAATTGTATACATGTTTAATTTCAGGATTTGGTAAGAAAACATACACCGGATTAATTCCTAATACTAAGAGGATTTCATCTTAAGTACAGCTATAGATGTAAGTTAAAGACTTTTCATGTTTTATACTAAGGAAAATTGTTTTGGTTATTTTTCTGACTCTTAGTAAGACTGTTTGCATCCGCAAGTCTAATTTTCTGTTTTTAAGTCATTTGTTTTTAATGTTGGGATTTATCATTAATTTTTAAAGAATATTTTTTTAAAAGCTAATATTATATAATTAAGAGTTGGAAAAAATTAATATTTAATTCATGAAAATTAATAATTAAATTAACTTAGTCTTTGTCTTATTTTACCTTCTGGCGGTATTTTATAGTAAATAAAATTGGCAAACACTTGTTTTCATTATCATTAAATATTCTGATCTTACGGAGTTAATGTAAAAGGGTTACTGTAAATATAAAATATTAATTAAATGTAGGAAAAAGTTTTAAGAATTTTGCTTTAAAAATAAGAACACACTTTAGAAAATTCGTCCTGTAGGACCTAACCAACTATTTTTAATTTAAAAAATAATATTCTTGAATAATCTTAACTTTATTTGTCTTTTCTTTAATCGATACTTAAGTTCCGGAAATGACAACACTCATTTGCAATTAAAACCATGTTTTCACTAAATCAAGAATCAACATTTCATTAAGTGTAATCTTTTCAATTCATGGATTAATCTCTTTTATTAAAAAATTGTATTTACGAAGGAAAAATTTTGTCATCAGCAGTGTGCGACGGGACAAATTTCGTACAGATACTAATTCAAAAGACGTCGTAAGTATAATGTTAAAAATAAAAGCTCAAAAAGGCCAAGTCCAAGAAAAACCTCCATGAGGGAACGTGTGAATGAGGTATTTATGGTCAGAAATTTATATATGCTTTATGTTACATGCTTTCTTAGAATTGTTATTACTGAAGGTCATCTTTTTAATTACGGCAATAAATGAAGAGTGACCTGTAATTTTTTTTGATTTTTTTTCTATTAAATAAAACCATAAAAATTTTTTTATTTGCTATCCTTTACGAAATCCAACAAGTCTTGATTTCCACAAAATGTAATTATTGTCAAATTTTTTTCTTCAATTTTGTGTATAAGCAATGTATTGCTTGATATCATAGCCTTCTAATTCAAGTGTATTTATGCTTGGAGATATTATATATTTAAGAAGCAAGCTGATAAATTGAAGCTGCATCTTATCCGCAAGCTGCTCTGGTAAATGTTTGGACAGCGTCCAAATAATTTGGCTTATTTGGATGCTATAAGTGGCCTTGTTAACAAACACATATATTGGATTTGACGTGAGGACACCTCGTGAGGTTTTTTCAAAATAATGTGGCAACGGCCGATTCCATTTTTTGAATGTATCGCTTCAAATATGTTGTATTAATAATATTGAAATATTAATTCATCTAAGTCTTTGTGTTTTATCTTTAAAATAATTCTTTCTGGTTTCAGACATTTTTTATTTTCCCGCTGAAAATTTCTGATTTCCTCTTCCTGCTAAAGTATAAAAAAAATGGCCGCCTCATTAACGATAACATATCGCTCGTAAAACTGAGAATATTGTGTGAATTTAAACCACAACAAAGGTTAGGAACATAAATGATTAATCTTTAATGAGTGTTCGTGCTTAAAAACTTTAAATTTAAGTTGATGGGATATTCCTAACCTGCAACTCCTGCAAAACAAATACAGACAAACCGGTTATATCAGACAAAAGGTATGAAAAGTCGAGACATCGAACCGATTTTATATCGCATTACGCAGTAGAAACAAAAATTTGATATTTTGATCATGGAAAAGGAATAAACTGATAAACTGGTGGTTTAGCGTGTATCTTCTGAACCCGAAATGTGTGTTGAATGATGATAATAGGGCATGAAGAAATTCATTTGCGTTTTGCCCCATCTTTCATTGATGATTGTGAGCAATTGAATTTCAAATGTTATCCTCTACTTTGGAAAAAGGAACATTAACGAGAAAAAGGGGCCCTCTGCACCAGAGCTGTTTTTCACGCTATCACACAAGTGCAGATGAATTTAATTTGATCGAGTCAAAATCTAGTTAGTAAGCTCGTCTCAAACAGATTTAGACCCAAAGTGAGAAAATCGCATTTAAACTGCATTCAACCACCGGTTTATTCCTTCCCAACAAATTTCATCGTGATTACATTAAGAGACATGTAACATAATTCAAAAAGATTCAAGAATTTTCTTGTTTTTTACACTACTTTTATTTATATCTGTCCACGTTTGTGGTAGTGTAAAGGTCTGTTATTTTGTTTGTGAAAGCCAATCGAAGTTCCTAATAAAACAATTGATTGACAGCGACAATTGGAAGTTAATAAGTTTTCTACTCTCTATTGGTTCTGATGTTTCATTTTTTTATTTCTAACTTTTAATAAAATTTTATATCTCAATATCTATTTTATTTTATTTCCAGATTATTTATTTATGGCAATTGGGAGTTATAAATCATTGTATGGAAGTTCCACAATTTGAGATAAAGGTAAAAAAGAGAATAATATTTGGTTGAAATTGCAGTTTTTTAAGAAGACCTACTAAATTATCTGTGCCTGAACATTTCAAATTGAATTTTGAATTAAAAATTTAGTATGTTTTTATCTGTGACTTTAATTGAAACTTTCAGGATTTTTTAGTTCTAATCACGATCGCTCATTTTAGTTATTTATTTTCCTAGAAGTTGTTAATCGAAAGAAGTGGAAGATAAAAGTCTGTTTACCCAGAATGCATCATAAGGTAGGGGAAATTTTATTAATTTAAAATTTATATTTTAATATGTCGAGAGGTTTTCTTTCAACCGACTTTGAGAAATCCTGAGGGTACAAACTCTTTTCTTTTTTTTAATCGAAAAAAATTGAAAAAAGTAGTTCCAAATGAAATGTAAGTTATTACATACTGCCATAACCCTTTGATTAAGTTGTAAAAAGGCAGACTTGCTCTTGGGACGAGCTAGTCTGAATTTTATTATCAGCTGGGAATTTTGATAAAGCCAAGCTTCAGTGTCAAAACAAGTTATCAGCCACATTTTGCAAAGAATGAGTGACGCCTTTACTTCTTGCCACTCGAGGGAGCTATTTGAGGGTGTAGGAAAGCTCTGACTTTTTTTCTTTCTATGCAACTACTCGATAAAACCTACGCACACAAAGTCGGGTGATAAACGTTTTTTTCTTTCTCCCCTTTCCAACCTTACTACTTAAATCCCAACACAAATTGACTTTAATGGCGCCTTTTCACGGATAAGGTCACGTGATCTTTGCAACAGATTTCTGAATGCGTGTAACCACAGTAATGAAGTGCGCCTTTTTTGTGGGTTGAAATTTTTCCATGATGTAAAGTGAAACTCGTATGTAATTTGGTGAAATTGAGAAACAGGAATTTGAAGTTTTTTATGGTAATATTTCTTTAAAAGATTTGGTTTCCTGAAATGAATGAGGAAGAGAAAAATTGATTTGTTCCTTGGCTTCTTGTATGGCTTAAGAGTTGATTCCAATTTGGGTAAATTGAATTTAGAAACAAGAAACTTCGTCTGAATGCAATCAGTCATGGCCGCTCGGTATTTGATTTTAAAGACGAGAAGAATGGCATATCATTGTTGTATTAACAAGTGCAGTTACATCATTGAAGAAAAAGAAAAATAATGCACAATGCTAGCAACTACTAACTTAGGTCATACGCAGCGAAAACAAGACAATTCCCAAGAAGTAGAAAACGGATTTGAACAAAAGTACGGATTTATACGTAAATGAGAGACGATCCGCATTGACAACGAAGATGAGATAAATAGAAAAAGAAATGTTGTAGAGTTTTAAACAGTTTCTAGGCTATAAATTACTCATCCGTTGCTCCCACGATCGAGGCAAGATAAAGAGGGACTCCATTTTCTTCCCCTATATTTGAAGCTCAGTAAGTGGAAGTTCAGTAGCAAAAATGAGATCTGGACAGGAGCCAAGAGCATCTTTTAGTCTGTATGAGGATAAATGAGTTGGAAATAAAAACGTGAAAGAAAAATCTTTGCCTCGTTTGTTTCTCCACTTTACCAAATATCAACATAGTCGGGGTATAAGGAAGAACAAGATATCCTGGGTTTTCTAGGAAATTGAGTTTTTTTTTATAAAATTTTTTTAATCGAGTATTTAAAATGGGTTTTGGAAGTTGGCAAAGAAGATGATGAAAAATAAGAATTTTGGGTAATTGGCTCGTGCTGCATTTTGGTTTTGGAGAGTCGTGAGGTGAATTTTGGCAAATCTTCTTTTATCTTTTGGATTGAAGTAAGAAGAACGCATTTTTGGGTTTGGTTATTAAATGGAATTGTCATCCCTTTGAGCGTCTTGCACGGTTTGTGTGTCTCTCTTTGCTCCGTCATCTCATTTGAGTCGCAGATGAGAATTGACGGAGTCAGCATATTGAGCAGTGACACAACCAAATTCAAAAGAACAACTTTATTTTTCTTAAAAAATTTTCCGAAAACATTCTTTTTTTTATATTTTTTCTATGTTTATTGAAGTTACCGCCAACAATTTCTTTGTTGAGGTAGGGTCCATGATGTACCCAAAATTTGGGTGATCAGTCTCCACAAACTTTAATTATTCATGTTGCAGACGGATTCCATATAACATTTATGTTAGGGTTATTTTAGGCGTCTAAAAAGGTCTTTTGTATTATCGAGCCGATTTTTTTTTTCAAAGATAATTAAGATTAATGTGTGCTCGTTTCGTCTCTTTAAACTCTAAGCGATCAATTAAATTGTACGGGTTATGGGGGTTGAAAGATGAGGATGGCGAGATTAGACGAGTTGTTGGTTAAGTGGTCCGACGCGTCACATGTGTTTACCTAAGAAATAATTCATCCGTAATCGTGTTTAGGAAGAAGAGAAAAAAAATTTTTTTTTTTTTTTTTTTACTAAAAATCAAAAATTGGATTTTCTCTTTAAATGTAAGCAATGTCTTAAATTCTATGTAAACAGAGAAAAGGAAATGGACAGTTTAAGTATATTTAGTTTCGAGTCTTGACTTTTAATCCGTTTACTCAGAATGTTTGCAGAGTTTGAGATTTCCAACAGTTGTAACATAAAAGGGCGTTAAAAGTTTACAAAAGGTGTAAAAGTGAGGGCAAACAAAAGCGAAAATTGACCCGGGTGTCACTCTCATCCCCCATGAGATGCAATTACTTTGAAGTGATGTTTATAATATTCTTTGAAAACCGCTCTCGGCCAGTGCCACGTGATGGCGGAAAAAAAGACGTTGATGTTGATGCCTATCTGCAACTCTTTGTAAATGACCAAAGGCCATGTTGCTTAGTAGCCAAGACGTACGTCAATTGAGTAAAAAATGGATGGGAGGAAATAAAAAGTGATGTGTGAAGTTGGGTCGTGGTTGCCGACATACATCGAAATGGACATGCGCCCTCCGGTTTTGCAACCGAATTAAGTCTTGCTAATAACGAGGGTGACGTCTGACATTGCGAATGAGACATACGGTTTGTGCATCTGAGCGTGAATTGTCTTTTCCAAGTGGTAGAACTTTAGAAAATAACCAGAGGCATGTCCGAGACAAAAGACGAATGATTATTAAAATTGTTATTTTAAAAATTTTGAATGTGAAATACTTTGGAGGTGGGAGGAAATGAGGTCTTTAGAAACACATTTTTCTAAGAGATGAGAAAGAGGAATGTGAAGTCGCCCCTCTAGGGGAATAGAAGGAAGGAAAAACGAAGCAAAGAGGAAAGGTCCGAATTCAATTGAAGATGGAATAAGAAGGGAAAAATGAAAAAAGTACTTGCTCACTCCCCCTCTTGAACGTTATATAAATTGTGCGTGGAAACGTCGTAATGGAAGCTGGGCACCAGCCAAGAAAACACACGGAGCTGATCAGCCGTTCGTATAATTGGATTCCTGTCAGTCTCCGCAAATGAACTGCTCTTGCCCGTATAAAGAAACGAACATCAAGTGTTTTCATTCATTTTGTGGCGTTTCTTGTGAAGGAGTGAAACAGCTGGACGTAATTGTGAATATTTTTCAAAATAAAGGAAAAGAAGTTTGTTACTTAAACCATTTTAGCAAGACGACAAGACATTTATTTGTGATTTAATCTGTAATTTTGAAAAATAATAGTCTAGAGAATGAGCAAATTATTTTTATGGATGTACCAACGACTGGAATTTTGAGCAATACCGAATGAGGATTGCAGTAATTTTCAATTATCGTCATGGATTCCGTTTATTAAGTGTTTCACGTGACCATTGAATGTTAAGATATACATTTGACATTATTTATCATAAAATAGGGTGAATTTTATTTGTCGTTGCGTTACGACAAAACTACTGAACCTATAAACTGGAGTTTTGCATATAGGATGTGCACCTCCAGGCTTGGAGTTCAAATAATGGGCGAAAGTGCAAAAATCATAAGAGGAGTATAGTACAATCAGTGGAGAGTTCTGGTCACAGGAAGACATTGCTTAGGAACTATTATAGAAATATAAAAAAAGTATTTAAATTCAAAAGAAATTTGTGGAAAGTTTGTAATTCTGTCAGAAGAGCGACAGGATACTAGCATTACTATTGCACTTTTATCTCTGCCCTACTTAATTCACGTAACGCTAATACTTTTTACTGGTAATTTATTTTACTTTTATTGCAACTTTACAGAAATTCATAAACACTTGAGATATTATAGCGATGTACCATTACAATTGTAACGTTGTTTTACGGCTTTTGACGCTTTACTTAATATCATTACAAGTGACGCTTTTTACGTTACGTAAAAGTAAATAAATTTACGCAAATTATCGTTAGAGGACGTTATGTGTAGTTTTATAACAAGTTAGAATATTATCTGCGGTACAATATACCAGTAGACATGTTTACATTGCTTGCGATTTATTATTTTTATTCTGTGTTTTGGAACTAACAGAATTCAGAATTCCAGAATCTTCCTCAGATTGCCCATTCTAGACTACTTGAAAATCGCCATCCTCTGTAATATATTATTTGAAATTTATCATCATTAAAACAAAACGAAAAATTGCTAATCCTCATCAAAAGAGAGCATGCGTGTAGTCTGCAAATGACAATGAACAACAATGTCAAGCAAAATGCGGTATTAATTTTTAATTTACTCCGTCAAAGATGACTTTAAAAATCAATACCTACGACGAAACACATTTGCAACTGCACCATTTATTTATATTTAAACTCGACACATTTTTAAGAATAAGCAAACACTTAAAAAACTCATATTAAGAAAGGGGACTATAGGCTTAAGCAAAAGGATAAACACGAAAATTAAGGATACCGTGGAAATGTCCAGTTTTAATTGTAATGAAGAGATTTTAGAAAAAAAAAAAAACTTTTTTCCTCTCCGGATGCAGCCAATTGAGTTTTGTGGCGAACGATGGCCTCCATCTGAGACGAATAAAAGGAGGATGTAGGCTGGTGTTTCTCAGCAGCCATGCGGCTTTGTATCGTGAGTATGAAGTAGAAAAGATTAATTTCGGCCCAACAGCCGAAAAAGAGGAAGAAAAGGGAGAATGATGAGTTGTTTTTTTGTTAAAGCAGAACGATCGAAGTGAAGAAAATGAGTGCGTGGTGTGGCGTATAAGTAGGACACGCCATGGTTTTGCTCCCCTGTGGATCTGCCAGTTTGTCCGGCGTAATGGGTTTGGAGAAGTCGGTGCTGGCAACCGCAAACAACGCTATAAACATCGGCCAACAAATATATTTAACAAGTACAGATCGACAATTGTTCTATACGCACTGATAAACGTATTACTTATGGAGTAATAGAATTCGTTTCGGATGGAGATTCACGTCAGTGGGAAAACTTACATTTCTAGCTTTATCAAGGAGACTGATGTGCATCACACTTTGCAGTATTGACATTTCAAAACTAAAAGTTTGTTACGTAATTTGTTGGGATGTTGCGCAAGTTATTGTGTATTAAAACATGAAATATGAAATAAATATGAGATTCCCCAATCATAATTGTGTATTGACCAAGCGTGAAATAATAAACGTTCCGAAATGATCAAGCAGAACAAATATCAATTTACTTTCATTGAAACTCATCTGGAGGTAGTTTCAATGTCAAGGAGATTGAAGGTCGTTTCAAGAGCGTTTATATTTACTAACAGTAAGTTACACAGTGCATCAAAACTTAAAGAAAACGAAAGCCGGGCGGAGATAATGTCATTAAGATTTTTTTTTAAAGCAATGCCTCGTCCGGATATTTTTATCCAAATAACACTGTGGAATATTATGGGAAAACTAAGGTCAACTTGACGTCATTTTAAGGCCGTTTCAAAATTACTTATTTCTACTTGCGTGAAGGGATCCCACCCATATTTTCACTACTGTTTCTGACTTTACAATCACAACTTACAATTTTGCTATCTGGATTAACACCCCTGGCTGTATGTTAAAAGCATACGACCATAATAAATTTTAAATTACCAATTTGAAAAAATTATTTACGGATTTCCTTATAAAAAATCTGATCATACACACGAACAATACGTTCAAAATTAAAATTAGTCTTGAGTGAAGATTCATATCAATTTAAAAACCTTCATGAATTTTTCTCCGATAATTTAAAAAAAAGAAAGTTTTCGGTTCGTGGAACAGTAACGAGAAAAAAATCTGTCATCTAACCGCTTAACTAAAATGAGTAATTTAATTAAGAATTTTTTATCTCCTTTTAAAAATCTTTAAAACTGACATTAAAAAAAGGTGAGGAAAGAACTTTTAACTAAGCAGAATTTGAAAGAAAAAATATTCTTACAAGCAGTCATAAATCCCTTCTCCGAATTGACCGCCCGAATAGCCGCTTTCCCTCTTTACATGCCAACCGCGCAGTGAAGCCAATCTGTATTGCAGATTTTTAACCTCTGCGCGACCTATAAGTGTCTGCAATTTTATAACTTGATTGATGGAGCTAATATGCACACACCGATCTCCTTGTGAAGCTCGAGTGTCAGCTACAGATCCCACCAGTCTTTTCCCACCCTCCTCCTCTTCCTCTTTTCATTGCCAATCCCCGGAGAACGCGGCAAAATTAATTTTCTTCTTTTCTTGGAGCACATCTTTCCTCAGATTCTCACGTCACTTAGTTTGCATATTTCTCCCCAAAGAGGAGAAGAAAAACTGGTTTTTTTTTTTTTTAAGAGAAAAAATGAAAAATGAATTCGAATCATTTTACACAAGACGAAACTCAACAAATACACATGTTGAGTTTTTAATTTCCCATCTCCCCCAAGAAAATTTTTTTTTCCAAGGGGTTAGTAATTTTTCTATACGTCTTTAATGCGAATTGAGGGAATAAAGTTATCTGAGTGTAATTAATGCCCTACTTTTAACGATTATGGGTGCATTTTTTTTCACTGGCTTTTTTCTCGGGAGAGCGATCAATTTGATCCGTATCATTAGCAGATGCCCTCTGACTTAATTTTTCTCTCATGGACAATGGATATTCATTTTTAAGATGAAAGGAAAAAAATTTTTTTTAATTGTAAATCTCATTTAAGTTTATCGAGTGGGTGCTCCTCTTAAAACGTGCGCCTCCATGATAACGGGAGTGAGCTTCAATTAACGCGCAAGGGGGTTCGGGAATTTACGCAGCCTCGAGCGAAAAGTGGTGTGGTGTAGGGATGAGGTGGGAGGATGGAGGAGACGCTTGTGTTTGGATTCTCCCAAGTAAGAAGAAAGAGCTCAAGAGAAAGACGAGGACAAAAGCGCCTGCTGCCAGCTTGCTTCGCTTGACGTCAGTGCCGGCTGGATGGGTTGCTATGGTTACCATCTTCCTCGGGTCGTTGCTACGGTGATGTCTGCGAGCATTCACATAGAAGAGTTAGTGGATGTTGTCTGCAATTTTTTTTTCTGCGGGAGGGGGTGACTCGGGTGTTATACACGATGCCTTGTGTAAGGATTTTTAATTGTGGGTAAATAAAAGGTTGGAGTTGATTTAGAATTTTTTTAAGGAATTTTTGGGTGGGTGGGGGTTAGGAATGTGGGGGGGGGGGGGGAGAAAATTTAATTACGGGAGAAGAAACGCAGTTTTGAGCTGGAAGTTGGTTAAAGATGATTATTATTGTTGGAATGTTTGTCTTTGTGAATGAATTTTTTTGTATCTTCTTTTATATTTTATTGAAAGAAAATTAATTACTTGTTTACAGTAGCGAAATTTTTTTACTGTTTTTTTTTCTATACGTAAATGAGGTTGTTTACTGTTTCCCAACTTGGGATTTATTCGATTGTGGATGACCCAGTTGTAACTTGGTTCGTATCTTGTACATGTTTACATTCGGTTTCATCATCTATACATATATCAAATGCATGAAGAGGCTACCATATCCAATATTCAGTGACACGTGATCCGATGATACAATATTCAACGTTCTCTCGGAATCGGGTAATTTATTCAGTGCCATCTGTTGATGTAAATGCTCTCACGTTTGTAAAAATTCTTGAAATACCATAACCTAATTTCTTTTTTTGATCAAACGGTAGAAAATATCCAGAGGAGCTGATGCATGAAATATTTATAAGAAGAAGTTAGATGTAAAATTGTCTCTTTTCCTCTTATATCCCCTGCAAGGCTGAGAAAGGAAGGAAAGAATCACATCAAATGATATCATCCATTTATATGGTAAATTGGTGACTTAAAAAGGGCAAGTTAATTTTTTCTTTTGTCAATGCCAATCAAGAGTGCTTTTATTTTATTTTTTTTAAAAGAAGTAAAAAAAAAAAAAAATGAAGAGCTCTCTGAGCAGTGACCGCTGCTCGGCTCAACTACTCAATTTTTCGGATGAATGCCAGAGAACGATGATCTCGAATCATGCGGAGCGCCATTGAGAGGCGGAGGAGTGGAGGGAGGGGATGAGAAGGGATGTAAGCAGATTGGAAGACCCCGGAAAACGACGTCTCGTGTGCTTGACCGAGTCGTGGTCATCAGCGATTTCGCTCTGATTTTTCAATCAAGGAGTTTGTCTCTCTACCCGGGGAGAAAGAACGGAGGGTTGATAAGAAAAATAATTTTTTTTTTTTTTTAAAGATTCAATCTGACAAAAAAAAAACTATTAAAGTTTTCTGGTTTGTGATAATTGTAATGGTTTTGAAAATCGACGCTAGAGTTCGGGTAAATCGAATTGGCGCATGCCACGTGATAGGAGGGAGGCCAGGCAAAGTTAGCAGTAGAGATGCGACGCCAAGCGGCAGTGGTGTAGTTGGGTGTTTGTGCCGTTTCTCTCTGCGCTGGTTACGCCATCCTTTTCTGCTGTAAGAGCATCGAGATGGGGGTATCGCCTGCCATGTTGGCCGTCATCCCCTCGGATTCCCGGCCCTATTGCCCACATTGGATCGTAGCAGCTACGTAGTGGGTGCCTCTGGATTTTTCGCCCTTTATTTTTTTTTTTTTTACATCATCTTTTCATCCCATGGTGTGTTCTCCACCCCCGCATCGGGAATATTACTATGAAATTCATACTCGGAGACAGTTGTTGGTTCGCAGCATTCGCAGCAATTGTTGTACTGGCCGCACTCACTAACCGAGGTAAGGAAAATGTTCAAATCAATTGACACGTTTTGACGCTGATGGAACGTGAAGGGTGCTTTAGGGTGTAAGGTAGGAAGGTGCATATCTGCTCGGATTAACCCCACCGGGTTTAGGAACGTGTTTGTTAGGGAAATTCTTTATAATGAGTTTTAAGGGGAAAAAAATTTTGAGGCGTTGAAAGATTGTTACCTCGCCATGTGAAGATTCGCAGATGGTCGTGACAACAAGTGACAGTCGTGAAGAAATGGTGGAATTGAGCAGTGGAAAAATTGTTGACTTTGGTTTTATGGTGTCAGAAGCAGAAGAGGAGCGCATTATGAAGAAGGAGACTCCTCTTCCTTAGCCCTTGCCACTATTTCCTGATTGGATGTTGCGGATGGGGAAAATATAAAGGTTGACAAGGTTATAGACAGGAGGTGGCGAATACCTTGTAAAGTGAAAGTGATTTTACTGCATCGTAAAGAGGGGGAAACTGAACAGGTGCACATGGTAAATTGAAATGCCTAATCATTGTCATTGCAATTGTCTAAAATTATTGCAATCATTTGTCCCAAAATGCCACTTGATTTAAGCTACTTTAAATTCTTTTTATTGCATACAGGTGGCTAAAAGAGTGACTAAATTGGCAAATTTTTTTACTATGTTTAATATGTAAACACCTTTATGAAGCCTGTGAATTTATTCTTAATACCTTATTTAAAAGTGTTTTAACATTTAGAACTTTGAAACGAAATGTTTAATGCCATAATAAGCTAAAATGAAGAACTGTCAAGTTTTAAATAAGTTAAACATACCTGCCAAGCTATTATCAAAACAGTCTAAAACCTTGAATAAAACCTGTTCCATGTTTATATTTTATTCATTGATATTTCGACTTCCATTTTGCACCGGTTGACAGTCTCGTCAGATCTTCAATACCAGTGGGAAGCAGCAAATAGCAGTGGAAAATAATTAAATGCTTCAGTAGTCTAAGCTTATTCCTCATGGATTTAGCCAAGTGCATTGCTAGTATGTTCTGGCTATTCTTTAAGGTGGGGAATTTTAAAGTGTTTAGGCACGCGACTAAAAAGTACAGAATTTATTTTTTCGAATGTTTAAATGAGTATCAGTTTAATCGGTTTTAGAAGGGAAAACGTGTTGGTTTGGATTATTTACACTCCAAGAGTGGAACTGAAGTAGCAACACACTAGAGAGTTTACAATATGCATTTCTATTGTTTAAAGTTGAAATTACGCCATCGGCTCATTATTTCATGACCTGGTTGTAGGGCAAGTTTTGGCTCATAGTAAATGCAATCATTACACATTACCCTTTATTTTCACCAATTAGACGAGATGCCAGTCGATAAGAGGGCTTCATTTTCATTACAAAATTTAAGCCTTTCAACTTCCAATTTATAGTCACGTTAATAAATTAATTTTTATTCCCTCACACGTGGAACAAGTCGCACTTTTGCAGAAATCAACGACATATGTCCTTCGCTCCTTTTCCCACAGCGCATCGATCCATGGAGTGATGAGATCAATTTCAATCTACGTCTTCTTTTGTCCCTCTTTTACACCAACAATATCTCTTCTTAATCCTTTACTGCCCAGCAAAAGAAAAGCGGTTAGTAGGGAGAGAGAAATATTCTCATCCCCTCGTATGAAAAGTCGGTCGCTTGGCAAGAGCTCACGCACTGATGGTTTCGCCCCATGTTTACATAATACACGGACAATACACAGAGAGATCCTTTCTCCAGAGGCAGCACGTGGCCCGTGGAGCGGCACGTTTTCTCTAATCGGCTTGGCGCGTGCGCTCTGGGGATGTCCACCATCTTTGCAGAAGCAAAAGGTGAATTGTTTGGTGTTTTTATGATGGACGTATAATGCGATTTGCAACTTTGCTTCCACCCAACTCTTCTTTTGGGAGAGAAGGGGGTCAATGAAAGGTTATTTTTATGGTCCGAGTCGATATTTGTTTGAAGTGAAGGCGGTAATTCACAAAGGAACAAAATGGTTTTAATTTGTCACGCGAATTTTTTCATTTTATCACGTTGAGGAATCGCGCATGGATACGCATTACGGGATTAATTTGTTATGTATTGGCGATAAGTTTTTAAGGTTGACGGTTGGTATTTAGGTTGGATTAATGGGTGTAATAGTTGTTAGTGTGGTGTTTTGTGTGATTGGGGTTAATTTTTAATGAATGTTGAAAAATAGATGAGAATTGGTCGTTTAGTAAGAGAATCCTCTTTGTTTTGTAATTTGAGTTGACATACCAGTTTAACCCGTTGGACTTTAGTTACTAGGGTGATGTTTGAGCAACATCTTGTTTTTCATCACATCCCTTTTCCTGTACGACTTTTTTTTTTTTGAAGAAGTGCTTCCCCACCCTTCGATATTTAATTTAGAGATGTGCTGGGTTTTCAAGAAAAGAAGATGAAATGGCTCGCAGTGTTTGCGACTTGAAGGGGAGAGAGAGAGAGGAAGTGGAGTGTGGTTTGAAGTTTCTGAAAATAGAATTCCATTCATCGAGTGGCTAAGGCGAAGAATGGCTCGAGGAAAGGGACAAGTGGAGGAGCCGCCCGGAATAAACGAGGAAAAGTTGTGAATGAAACTGTTTCTCTTTCGGCCAATTGATAAATCCCAGACATTTTCTCTTTTGCCAAATGAGGCAGCTAATTCTTTGATCCATCAACCTTAAATTACTCAGAGAAACCTTTCTACGACTTTTCTTGACCTGTTTTTTTTTTCTCTCTCTCTCTCTCTCGTTAATATTTAATGAATTTGTGTGTTTTTCTCTAATTTCTAATTCTAACTGAAAATTTTAATGTACAAAAATTCATTAAAAAAGACGTCTTGAGTTTGCGCAGTAAGATTTCTGTGCAGGAAATTCCACTTTTAATGTGTGAATGAGAGTGAAAAAGAAGAAGTGTGCAAACATGGTTTCATGAACGCGTCATGCAACAATCCCTATTGCATAGACCAAAGTTGTATTTCAAATGAACTTGATTAAAAATTAGATTTCTAATTGAATTCTTATAAAATAATGACTCATTTATAATATCTATTATAATTTGTAAAGGCGTCATACTGCTAATGAATAGTAATCTAAGTAAGAATCAAGAACATAACATCAGTTGTATGTATAGAAAAACTTACAGGAAATAAAAAATATCGTATCACTTTTTTACTTCCTGTAGGTTTTTTCATACAACACATGTGTAGAGATAAGAGATAGATTACAAATATCCCTTTTTTAAAAATAGAAAAGTGAGGAAAGGGGAATTTATTATCTCTACTCATTTAACGACGGGAAGAAAAGGGTGTGGCCAGACTCGATTTGGTCAAGTAAGAAGAAAAAAAATTGTCGAGAGTTATTTTGCAGCCATCTATCTTGTATGTGTGCTTGTGGTCAAAAGGAGCGGACCGAGCTCCTATCTGGTAATCTCGTGATCTGGAAGACACTCGAGGATCATGATGAGAGAGCTGAACGGTCCCCTCCTCTTCTACTCGTAAATCTGCTCGGGCCATTCCGACGGAGTCCGAACCCAGCTATACAGACTCGTCATTTTCTAGCTCTGCCTCGTCCCTAGGGACTGATAGATTTTTTTTTTCTTCTCTCTCTCTCTCTCTCTCGAGACACAAAACCCTTCGTGGCTTGGACTGTACATACTAGAGCTTTCTCTAGCATCCATAAAAAAAATTGTCTAATTTAAATTTCAAGTTGGAGAATAAATTTGATTTCTTGAAAAAAGGTCGTCGGTGATGATGACTTGTGAGGGATGTTGTAGAGCTGCACAACTCGCTTTGGGAGTTTAATGCATTTCCTTTATCCATTTGGATTTTTTTTTTTAAAGTTATGTCAGCTTGTTTTTTTTTTCAAATAAAATATTCTGGAAAAAGATTTTTGATTTCTTTTGTCTTGCACAATTGTGTTATCTGTTTAGGGGAAATTGCATTCGTAATAAAGCACAACAGCTCGAGCATTGTGCACATCTACTATCGATTAAGTAATTACAGGCAAATGTAAATATTTCGGCTGGAGCAAGTGTTGGTTCGACACCGATTTTTCCCATCTAAACTTTTCTGAAAGAAGATCGGTGACCCCTGCAATGTGGAATGTGTCGCATTAATCCAAAGTGCTTTGTACGTAAATGAAGTTGGCAAACACGTGGCATCTAACTTTTCTTTTGTCTTTTATATCGTCATTTATCTTCTCTCATCTGTAGGGATTTGAGTTTTGTCTTCACTTAACAAATTCAAATTCCGGTTTGTGCGAGTCAGCACGAATTTAGCAATTGGCCGTTAAAAAAGGGGTATAGGGAAGCGATCTTTTTTTCTCTCCTTGTCTTGATGTTGTTCAATTTTTTTAACGAGCCAATTACATTCTTTGAGGGGCAAAAATTTTTCGCTTCAAATCCTCCTTAATTGAAGCGTAAAAAAGCTTTTCTGCATGTTTTTAGAGATGCTGGATTTTTTTTTTATTTTTTGAATTTATATTGGAGTTTCTAAAAGATGGAGATTGCATTGGTGAGTCCATCTTGGGAATTTTCTACTGGCAGGCAAATAAGAAAAAAGAAGGGGTTGGGGTAATAAATCAAAGACTTATAGGGAATGATTTGTTTTAAAACATTGAATGTGAAGGAAAAAGGTAATTTCCCGTCTCTTTTTTGATATCGACTAGAAGAGGAAATTGTAAAAAGGAGAAGAATGGAATTTATTTTTCAAAAAATGAAATTAAGAGAAAAATATTGGGAAGTTTTTTTTATGGAGTTATGGAAAAATTTATAGAAAATGAATTGGATTTTAAAAATTGAACGTTTTTCCAATGTTTTTAAGAGTGCAATTTTTACGTTGTTGCTGGCTTTCATGGAAAAAGGAAAAATCAAAAAATTATTGTTTTTATCTTGTTTCCTTCTACAAGAAAAAAAATTTTGTTTGTAAAATGGATTTGAAGGAAGTCCTCAAAGGAACTTTGTGTGGACTTAGGGGGGAGATTTCAAAATTCACGAACTTGACTTTTTTACTACTTGTCACTGAGAAGATTTTTATCTTTTTTTAAAACCGTTTTATTAACTTTTTATCAATCTGAAAAAAAAAAGCTCAGGAAAAAGGAATTTGACTTATTCAAAGCCCGTAAAGTGAAAACGGAAGGAAATAGTTGAGAGAGAAAGACGTGTTAGAAAATTTTGAAAACTCCACGGTGTACAGAAAAAAACGTTCAATTTTACTGGGCATTGCCCTTTTTTGGTGTGTCACATTACTAATTTAGCCCTATTTGATGACACATCACTGAAGAGGGTGCAAGACTAGGGTGCCAATAACAGATCGCACAGAGTTAATGAGTAAAGGGAAGAAGAAAATAGGAGTTTATTACCACACAATGGAAATAATAATTTAAAATAAGTGCTGAGATGTGATGACAAGGAAGCCGGTTGACATACAAATTTGTATTTTGAAATATTGATGAGCGATGTTAGAAGGTGTTCCGGTTGCAGCACCTGATTACAATTCAACCAACATGCAAAGCCTTATAGTGAATAAAGCGAATATAGGGAACAAAAGACATGGTCACAAAGGGACTAGTTGGTCTCCTGGATGCAAGATGTGGTCACCAATTTGTTTCATTGTTCAGTACGTGAATGATTAAAGCTAAAATTAGCAAAGCTAAAATATAACAGGAAACACGTGTTTCAATTAAGTTTGTATATATTTTACACAACAATTGATGTATTACTATTAGAATTCTGCAGAAACTTGGAGTCAAGGGCTTTTGTCAGAAAAAATGAATTCTAAAGATGAGTTGGCTATATTAAGTCTCCCTATCGGACCTCCTATTGTGAATAAAATAGGAATTTTGTGCCCACATGGAAGAAAACTATCAAGAACTGTAAAGCATTGATGGCCAGTTGAGGATTTTGTTTGCTATATACTTGCGACAATAATGATTGTTGCCTATTGCTATTTCTGTACTGAATGAATAACAATCTCAGCCTAGGTTTTCCATATTGCCATCCTAATCTTGCCTTACCTAACCTTCAAAATGGTTTCTTTTTCTTTGTCAATACCATCTGCAGTGATTGCAACATGAAGAACCTGAAGACCACTCAAAATTGTGCATTCATTCTGACCTCAACTTTTAGTATGTTCAGTTTAAGCATGATGTTAATTGAGCTACACCTTGAGCTTCATCTTTTTTGTTTTTACAATCCTACAAAAGTATACTTAACCCAACAATTTGCCTCTTGTATCATAGAAATAAATCCATAAAGAAATTCAAAGTTAAATATTGACAAGCTGAAATAAATCATAGAGAATGAAATTGTAGTAAACTGGGAATATGATCTAACCACAAATAAGATTATGGCCTTGTTTTGCTCTCGTTTTACTTGAAATAGAAAAATAAATATCTAATAAAAATTGCAAATGTTGAAGTTAATTGGATTTGAAAAATATGAGAAAAAGAAGAAAGATGTTGGAAAATCGGGACATTGGCACAGATGAGATTAGATCAGTGAGAGACACAGAGTAGTATGAGTTTTCTAACGACTGTCCATACGGGTTTATTGGTCCCTTGAGTATGGAGCACGTTGCCATCTCGTTGAATGGCCAGTTCGGAGCTCACCTAGGTTCCCCTCTTGTTGCCAACAACCCCCCTCTGATTTGCCCCCGACTGGGTTTTCCTTTCCTAAATCAATTTCTAGAAATGAAGAATTGTGGAGAGGGGGAAAGAGGAATAATTAAGGGTAGTAGGGGTCGGGAGTTAAAATAGTAACAGCTGGCACGTGAGGTTGAGGGGTGGGGACTCATTTGAGTGGTAATTGAGCCACTATTTGCATAGAGCGACATCTGTGGTGGCACAAAAGAGATGAAAAAGGGGAGATTTTCAAGTGGAAAGGGAGTATCGATAGGGATTTGAAGGTGCAGTTGGGTTCGTTGTATTATTTGCTTGAGTGAGTGATCCGTGTCTGTTGCTTGATTCAACCAATTTCGAATTTGGTGCGTGATGTTGGCGTTGCGTGGCAACCGTTTTTAAAAATCATATCATCTTTTGTATTTTAATGGGACGAGCATCAATGATTTTTCATTTCACGCCCTTAGTTTTTATATGGACAAGTCAGAGAAAAAGATGAAACATTGGCATCATCACATTTGCACCTATCAATGCTCACATTGAAGTTTAGATTTTAACTTTTAAATGATTATCAAAGTATATTTCAGGAATTTAGTCAATCCTCAGACTAATTTAAAAACGTCATCCTTTAGTATTAAGTTATTTTTAAGGATTCATAATTTTCAAAATTGTTATGCTTCAAGACACATCATAAGAGATGCAGACTTAAGTTTTTAAATTTGGTTAATACCCTTGCGAGAGTAAATGGATAGTATGTTCTTTTAGTCTCACAACATTTTATTAAAACACTTTTCTTCTAATATTCTCTTTCTATATAATGACGCGGTACTTATGATTTGTTACGGTTGTCATAAGACTATAATGGTTAGGGTGAGTCTTGCAATAAAGTTAGTGTTGTTTTAGCAATTGTGTTGACATTTACTTCTTTTTATTTGTCTCAAGCTGAAAGGTCTTTAAGATTTTGTCCTACTCCTCCCATTTCCCTGAAACCTTAAATCAGGTCTAACTTAATTAGGGTTTTTTTTATAATGGATTGTATATGACTACAAATACATAGCACATCTAGGCTTAACGCTGTCAGTAGCTGCTAAGACCATACGCAACGATACGAAACCCAAATAAAGTGGATTGATCCAATTCCTATATTAGTTGGGGCCGTGTAATTACACAGTTCAATCCCCTTAAGTGACGAATATTTGTAAATAGAAAAGGACTAAAGTAGGCAAACGATGTCAATTGGATACGACCGGCAGGTCGTGGTAGAGACAAATGCTATTTTGATACAATTTCAAACCCGATGTTATAATTTGATTTTGTCAACGTGACAATTCATTAAAACGGATGATAATTGTACGTGAAGAGGCAGATGTCATACGCGTCACATTAAAACGATGCCTCAACGTTTTGCTTTTTCTTGCCTGGAAATAGAGTAACAAGTTCCAGCCGTACCTTTACGGTGATGGCACACCCTGTTTGAATTTAAGGGACGCCGGTTGGTAGGCCACTTGGGGCGCGTTACTCGGCTGAGCAGAGACAGCGCTACAAGAATCGATAACGAGTTGTGTATATACAGAAGCGTGGCAGTTGGAGCGCATCAAAACTGTTCGATTTGCAATGTTATTCCATATTCGCTCTGTATATTGAGAAAGGGAGTTGTAAGCCAACGGAGAATCGTCTCTGGCTTCATCGTTGCACGCTCCGAATGAACAAAAGGAGAAGTAAATATTATTAAATTGCTCATGTTTTCATCATATATCCCAATTGGTAATTAAATGGCTCCCCAACCGTGGTAAAATTTTCTATACACGTTTCTCTTATAACACTGTTATTTCGCTAATGAGACAAAAGGTAAGATATTTGGGCAGATAGAGTCCAGTAGTGGACATCGATCGAATATCGACTCTCATTGCTGCCATCATCCCTAATTCATGACGGCGCCCTTTCTTCTTTTTGCTCTGTTTGCCCAAGGAGCCTTCTTTGGCCGTTCCTACAGGTCGAACGACGTTTTCCACTCGAGCGAACAGCATAATTTGAAAATTGAAATGGTCTGGACACATAGCTGGGTTTTGTGTGTTGTTTGCTTGAAACCAGTTTATTTTTGATAAGTATTATACTGTATAAGCAAAACTTTAAGATGAGGGTATGGATATTGGAGAAAGAGGATTTAGTCAATATCTACTCACCATACTTTTGTGCAAAGGGTCAAATTGAAAGTAAAAGTATACGAATTTTAAATTACAATATTAGGCATTAACATTTTTGAGTGTGCAATATCAAAGCCTTGGTTGCCTTAAAAGATTATCTTTGATAAAGATCAAAATGAAAGAGTTGCAATGAAATATTTACACTGCAGTCATTAATATTTACATAGTGTTGATCTTTAGGTCCACCTGGATCTCAAGTAGCAAGTTAATGTTGCCAAAACAAACACATTGCACACCAATTAGTTGAAGGAAGGTTATGTTTATTATTTTTGAAACCTGTTACTGCATACTTTAATGCATCTTTGCACAACTGGATGTAGGAAAGTTGATTTTTACTCAAAAATCCATTTTAACTCAACAACATGAATTATTTGTTAGAGAGGAAGGTAAACAATTATTTTTACATAGTAGTTTTGTAATCCGTATGATCAAATATTAATGCTTATTGATCTCAACGTCCATATATCATATATATACACAAAATCTTCAAGACCGCTCAATCTTTTGGAAATTTTTCCTTCTGGTTGTTGCTCCTGAGGTCCTGGGAGACTGTCCGTAATGACTCTACCTACTTGGGTCGACCAATGGGTTTTCTCATGAGTACAATTTTTTTCTGTATATACTAGAGCCATTCTTTCTTTGTCGATTGGTTGTCTGGTTAGCTCAGCTGAATCTTGACCTCCTGAAGGCAGTTTTAATGACTACTTGTATCATCAAACGTCTTGTAATCATTCAATGCTGAATTTGCATGATGTAGTTAGTTACATAATGTATAATAATGACATCATTGACCCACATGATTCTTTAGACCAATCAATATGAAGACTATTATGGGATGTAATGGTGGTTGGTTGCAAATATATTTTATTGCAGATGGTGTATGAAAGTCATTACACGTCTGTTTCTTCCCTCTCACCCTTTTGCAATGTGACTAATGCAATGTCATTTGAGTTGCATCTGCTGATGTCTTTTTGGGACCAGAAACAAAAAAAGTAATTTATCAAAAGCGTACACTAGTGATGAATAATTTGGATGTAATTCTTACATCTTTTATTTTGAGTACATTAAATTTTTATAAATGTTGAATTTTTTTTGTTAGTTTTTTTTCCTCTTTAAAATAGTTAACATTTTTTTGTCTTTTCATCACTCTAATCTTAGAAACTTTTAACTCGTGTTTTCTTGAACTCGTTCCAAAGGAGAGAAAACAAGTTGTGCATATAAATGAGCAAGGAAATAATAATATAATAATCTATTTTAGGATTTGGGTCGACAAGAAGCTAAAAAATATGTCATTATGAATCATGCTGGTTGGGGAAAAGGGGGAGAAAAAAAATGAACATTAATTTTTTGCAGCATTTTTTTGTGTGTGGAAAGCAAAAGTTGTGTGGGTTTTTATTTTATAGGTTGATAAATTTAGAGCAGGTAATATTTTAAAATTTTTAATATTTTTTGCAAGGGGTTAAAATTTTGCTGACAGCCTGAACAGTTTTAAAAATGATTCAAAAAGGGGAAAGATGAATGCTAATGATGCGTTAAAAATAGGAGAGTTTAAAAAAACATTATTTTACAGAAAAGTTTGTTAATGTTCGAACAGCTCAGAAATTGTGATACAGCAATACAGTGAACACAACAGTTATATCACAAAAAAACTGTTGTAAATTTGTTGGGCAATGGGGTTTTGCAGCAGGTTTTATGTATTTTAGGGCAATCTGATGCATGATCTTGGGAATACACAGTACTTTTAAAATAATATTGAAAAGTTGTAAGCTCGGTGTAAAACTTAAGTTATTACGTGAAAAACTATCATCTTGCAATGAAGATACACTGAAATTGTTCCATTTGTAAAAAGTGCAATTACAGCAAAACTGCTGTAAACTTGATCACGTTTCCACAACAAATTTATTCTTTAACAATCTTCAGTGTGTCCATCTGGCATTACACTTACACTTCAATCATAGTAACAGTTTATTGCAGGTTAAATCAAACTTCATCACGTCGCCCACAAAGTGAACATTAATTTTTTGTATGCGTTTTTTATACTGTGTTTTTATTCCATGAGTTGATAAATTTAAAGCAAGTAATATTTTAAACTTACAATATTTTTTGCAAGGGGTTAAATTTTTGTGGAAAGTCAGAAACGTTTTTAAAGATAATTCAAAAGAAAAAAAAGGCAGGGGAAAAAGATGAATGTTGATGATGCGTTTAAAGATGGGGGAATTTAAAGATGACGTTCATTTTAGCCCTTAAGCAATTTTGTGATGTTCACTACTTTTTGTAGGAGGCATTTAGAAATTACCAAAATGGGTTAGAATTAAAATATTAAGTAAACTGTAATTTAATTAGCAGGTACAAGAGCAATATTATTAAAGCTCCTATTTTGTAAGTAGAAACACTTTTTTGTATTTTTTGTACAGAAAAGAATCTGGTTTTTGAAGCTATAATTTGATTAATTTGTTTATAATTTGAAGCACCTGGTAATCACCTGAAATTGGAGTTAATTTGATATTTCTGTCTGTAAATTCAACCACCTGATGTTCGTCTGATAATTTTGTTCATAAACAACAGATGTTCTTAAATTTCTTAATTTCTGCTAATTTTCTTGTGTGCCTGTTTTTTTCTACAAATAATTGACGGTAATTTATTACCCAGCAATACAGTCCCTAACCCGAGCAGAAAATTTTAAGAAATTTTCATTTGAAATATTTGTAGCATGAAATCTTACTAACTTGTATATAGTTGACCAAAAGTGTTTTCTAAGTAGCAAATTTTTGTCCACTTGATGTCAGAAATCCCTGGTCCATAATATGAATTTAATATGTGCTCGCAGTTAGGGTGAGGGGGATGGAGAATTTAATTACCAGGTTCCTTGTCTCTGTGCTTGAGATGGGTTGGTGTGTGTGTGTGTGTGTGTGTGTGTGCGGTCTCGGTTTGCACCCACCACGCCTTTAAGATTTTGCTCAAGAAGATTTTCTTGATTAAATTCTTACGTCACCTTTATCTTGAGGAAGGTTTTTTTTCTATTTATTGTATTGTTAATAACCAATGGAACGTAATTTCGCTTATATCTCCCGCAGGAGGTTTTGGTGGAAAAAAATGTTGGGAAGGGAATTAATTAAAAATTAATTCGAGTGTTCTTATTCTGGTAGTGGATTATTGTTTTAAAAGATGTTACCTTATGAATTTAAATATTTTCTAAAAGAGTTTTGAGATTTAGCGGACTTTTTGTGAGAATAACCGAAATCGTTTGGTCAATACAGCTATAGAAATGGTTAGGAAACCCTTCAGAGGATTGATATTTTGTAGAAATCTTAGAAATTTCACAATTTGATAGAATTGTAGTGTTGAAGGAGTTTTGACAATGTGTTCCCTTATTTAGAACTAGCAATTTTGCCCGTCGCTTTGCTGACGGAATTAATAGCTTTACATAATTATCATTTAAATACTAATATATTTG
>JAQGAS010000171.1:0-85195 GCA_034686365.1 Pachymerium ferrugineum | reverse complement strand
AGAGAAGAGCACATCGAAAATTTTGTGTTGCTGAAGGGGATATGATAACATTACTCAATGTTTACACAGCATTTCTTCGAGTACGTAATTTATGATTATTTACAAAGCAAAAGGGTGCGTTCGTGGGTAACCGAGAAACCATCATAAGTCAAAATAACAGATTTCCATGACGTTATAGAATATGACATCTTTTACAAATGATTAATTATGAGACATTGCTTCTGTTATAACGTAGAATTTTATTGAATAATTACAAATGAATTGTGCCGATATGACCGGACGCACCTCTTTGCTCAGCGCCGCCACTGCCTTAGACAGCGGAATGTTCTCAAAACATGACTTTATTTAAACATAAATAATTGTTTTTATAGTTCGGGAAGACGAAACAGTGGTGCCAACAACATCATTTACATTACAAGGGGCTGTTAAGAGCGGTAGAAATTTACGAGCAGCTGAGTAAATTCATTAAAAAATTCCACGTAATAAAAGTATCCTGCGATGGTGACGTAGATGTGGTTCGGCGGTGCATTACAGCTGCTTTTTTTGCTAATGCTGCTTATTTTCATCATTCGGGTGTTTACAAAACTGTACGAGGCGATTATCCTTTACATATACATCCATCATCTTGTTTATATACCGAACAGCCACCAGAGTGGTAGTTTATTACTTTAAAACATAATTTTCGGTTTAATAAAAACTTTTATTTTTATTTTTAGGGTTGTGTTTGGAGAGGTTTTGCACACATCTCAAGAGTTCATGCGTGATATTACAGTCATAGAACCTAATTGGCTCTATGAACTTGCACCTCACTATTATCAATACGGAACGGTAATAAAATGTTTTATGTGATTTAATTTTAAATTACGTTTTTTAATGCGTGTTTTATTTTATAGGATAGAGAGATTGGCCACTTATAAAACTCATCTGATCATATTTCATCTTGTATATAACTTAATAAAATTTATATTTAAAAATTTTTAATGAGTTTTTTTTTTTTGTTTCATGTCATAATGGTCTAAAAATAGAAAAACTCGCCGGATTATTTATTATTAATTTTCTACTTTAAAAGTTTTGGTAAAGTAAAAATAAATTAGTATAAATATTTTATTATGAAATGTTACTTGCTCGTAAGAGAAAATGATTATGGTCAACATCTGGCAGCATCGTGACGCAGCAGCTTTTGTGATGAAAAAAAAGTTTTTTTCTGTCATTATATTTTGAAATGTTTCACCAAATTTTTAAAAACAGAAGTGTATTGAGTAAAATTTTTTTAAATAATCAATAAAATTTTTTTTCAACTTCAGTCAATATTCTTAGACAGACCAAATACGTTTTCCTTCATTGAAAAAAGGAAACGTAATCATCACCTCAAAGAATAAATATTCTTTGCAGACTTGGCACATCCATGTCGTATTAAGAAAAAAAATCTTATCAATTGAAAAAAAGTCTTATCACTAGACTTAACCTTGACAAATGACAGCTACAAATTACCTAAATTACATTGAATTTAATAATCTAAATTCAATTGTATTAAAATCAAAATCTCATTAAAGAAAAAAATTTCTCGAAATAAAAGAAAAGAAAATGGCACCACTTTAATGCATGCAATAAGACACGTGATTTAAATACACTCAACCCAATATGATAAGGTCAGAGCAATAAACATTGAATAAAATGAAACGTCGTCTAGTATTTTCATTACATGGACTTGGAAGATCTCACTACTGAGAAGCTTGAGAAAGATTTAAATGACATTTTTTTCTTCTCATAAATTAATTCACATGACTTAATTAAAAATGTAGTATATTATTAACTTTGCGTAACTGTTAATTTATATTTTTCCTTCTATATTTTCTGTTTTAGGTTGAAAACTTTTGGGAAATTGAACTGTTAAAATGAAGATTTATTACGGCCAACTCCTTCACTAATTACTCAGAGAAACCATTAAACATTTAAATCGTCAGGTGATTGAACAACAGTTGAATTTGAGAGGTGAAGAATCGATTTTCATCAATCACGCGAAATGAGAAACTATTGCTCTAAATAATGCAATACGTGTGCACCCATGATATCAGTTAGATTAACATATGAAAGCGCCGAGGCACCTTTTGTTAGAAAAGTATAAGGTATGTGATAAATGTGGAAATTATTTCTTCTGCTTTCCTTCCTTAAAATGCTAAAAGTAGCAGTTCCGGGAAAAATAAAAACACTAATTCTTCATTGCAGAACACAACTATAGAGAAAAATATAGGATATGACGTTTTAACCTGCCGTTAAAAGTTGCGAAACTTATAACTTTGCATGAAAGCGTAACAAAATCTATAGTTTCAAACGTTTTTCCCACTGCAATCTTTACCGTTAAAATGTTACAACGATAGCAATTGATTCCAGGAATATCGAATAAGATGCACATAAAGAATAACAAAAAACTATGTGTGTATATATATATATATATTATAATTTATTTTTCTACTTATTTTTACTATTGTTGTTTTTTTTTTTACAAAAATAATCAATGCAATTCCATCACAGGGTACAACTATATAAACAATACAATGAAAAGATGCCGCATCCGCAACATCCCAATTTCCATCACAGCTTCTTTTATAATTCACAGCATGTCCATGCGACAAATCAAATGTTTTCATTCAGTCTGTTTTTTATTACGGTCATTTTGTACGAATTAAATATTTATTAGCTCTGCCGTTTATTTTTATTGCCCTTTTGGCACTTAGAATACCAATTAGGAATTTTTCTAGGTGATGCTTCCTTACATCACTTGATCATACCACATGTCGTACCATACGGTAATTTTAGTTCTGCAGGGAAAGACTTTTAGGGAGAAGGAAAAAATTCAGTTCCAAAATAGCATGGTCCAACGAGTTATTTAAATCCTTTTTACTAGGAAAAAAGAGTTATA
Organism: Pachymerium ferrugineum; assembly: GCA_034686365.1. Lineage (NCBI taxonomy): Eukaryota > Metazoa > Arthropoda > Chilopoda > Geophilomorpha > Geophilidae > Pachymerium > Pachymerium ferrugineum. The sequence continues at coordinate 82,275 of JAQGAS010000171.1, read as the reverse complement.
AATAGCTTATATAATTTTTTTTGTCTATTAAAAATGGCCCCTTGTCATAAATTTGATAGCGATTCTCTGCGTTAGAGCAAAGGCAATGAGCAAAAAGAGAAATGGGTGGCCCTAATATGTTGACTATTGACAAATGGGGCAGTCAAAAGGTTTACTACAGTGTACATTTCGAAAAAATTAAATTTCAAATATCAAAAAATTGTTTTTTTTTTGTGTGTAGGGGGCTTGGAAAGTGTAGAAATTTTTTTCTTATATACTATGAATTGTCTCGTCAGAAATATAAAATTTTGAATTTTAAAGCTCAGGATATGTGGTATAGCGGTAATATAAACTGCAAGCGGGAAGCGGTATTATTTTTTTTTAAATTGCAATCACAATTGTACTTCAGTAGCGCAATTTAAAAAAAAACTTAAATACTAATAATAATCTTTAGTTCTGAAATCCTAAAAAAATTAATGCTGATGACGCATACCGTAGTGCATTGATAAAGACAGCAAAAGAACGGAATAAGGTGCACAATGCAGAAGACTAAACTGGTCTACCCGCAATGGGCAAGAGTGTACTCAAACAGGCAGCTATGTGAAATGAAATTGACCTTGTCATTAGTTCACATTGACTTTAATTATATTGCCTCAATCAAGAATACACCACTTGTCGATTCAATTTTTTTTTAATTATCAGCAAGCAAGAAAAAAAACCTTGCATAGAGTGCGACACTCCATTCTGTGCTATATGTACTTTTAAGGTACCGTTAGAGGCGCAGATCTGTCACGCGGTTGTATATTTGTCTGTGCGAAAAGTCTCCTTTCAACAAAAGTCGCACACCGGTTTTATGCAATAAAGTCAATTAGTGCACAGTGTGAACGAATGTAAGTAGTAGACAACTGGGCATTGATGATATGTAGAATCTGGGATCGTGATTCCACAATAAGCGATATGTCACACTAATTGTTCAACGCTCGCAACAGAATGAACAACAGCCACATCTACGGCATCGTTTAAAAAAATCAAAAAAATCCGAGATAAAAAAAGAATCACCGATCTTTAATAAAACCTCAGGACGAGACAATTCACAATATTTTATTAATATCCCTAAATATTTTTCAGCTTGGAGCAGTGATGGATAAAAAGATAAAAACCTGGGGCACTGGGCACTTGATTATGGAGATGAGCGAATAAAATGTCCATAAGTTTATGCTTCAGTTAGCACGAAGCGAAATTGTCTACCAAGATAAACAGTTGAAACAGGTGAAAAAAGTTTGCTCAGGTGCTAGCTCATTTTTTTTTTGAGTAAATAAATTTAAAAAAAAAGAAATTTAAGAATCAGAAGTGGCAGTAAACAGATAACCGATGCCTAAACAGCATGAAAAGACTAAAAAGCCGGCGATGATTGAATAAGTAGCACCGATCTGACCCAAGGCGAAGTGATAAAGTGTGCGGTCACACCAATTTCTTGGCTCAATCTCCGGCGCTTTGTAATTTGGTTCAAAAATATAAAGCGTCCAATAATTTCCAAAGACGAACCAAATTGTAAGGAAAATGGAGAGAACCGTCTCCATTACGCGTGCGCACATGACAGCACCTGCCACTTCACTGTGATGAGCACTGAGAAGTAGAGACTCTTCGAAATGTCCGTAGTGGTGACGGGAACGGCTTTGCTTCCATATAAATAGCAAAAGACGGAGTAAACCGAAACATCCACCTACTAATAAATAGATGGGCACGTGTGGCTCCCGGGGACAACTCCGAAGATATTTTACACCTGTAAAAATTTATTATTGCAATTATTTTATTGTAGCTGATAGTAGACACGACGTTCCTATGATTTCTGATGTCATTTATCAGTGGCTTGTATTGGTAAGGTTACACCATAGCTTGAGGCTAGGTTGTATATGTACTCTTAAAAAAATAGGTAGGAAACGGTTGTCTAAAATCAGTGTCACTATTTACAGACCCTTAAAAGTCACCTTTAGTAGGAAGGTGTTGGTCCAAACCACGATCCTTTAGTACTCTCTTCCACTTTATAGATGGGGTGTATGTCCCAACCACAAGCATAAGGTTATACAATTACGCGTGCGAAGCACACTTTTAACCTTATGGAATAGGTATACTTATGCTCTAAATTTTACGTTGTAAGCAAGGCGTAGCTTTAACTTTTCTGCTACTTAGTTTCAAATTAGCATTATTAATTTAACATGTCTGGCGTAAAACATTGTTTTGACTTAAATGCGCATTAAATATGTGAGGCCCATTGTCAGTATCGAACCATTTCGTTTAGTAGTGTTCTGCTCTGCACCTCAACTGTCGTAGTTGTTAGCTCTTTGCATATATATATATATATATATATATGCAAAGAGCTAACAGATAAAATGGTTTGGCAAGGTGGAAGCAAAATGAAGTTTATTAGATAATACTATGGGAAAAACTATTGGAGTATATATAAACTTCATTCTGCTTCCACCTTGCCAAACCATTTTATTATGTGTAAAACGTTTTTAGAAAGATGTTACTTCTATCAATAATTCTGATGCACAATTAAACCACAGACAGATTTTACACTTAGAGCATTAAGGCAGAAATGCAAAGCCATCATTTAAAGTGTACAACAAGTGACGATTTAACCTTTTGTACCATTTGCTTTGATGGGTGATACAGTACACCATGAGGAAGGTACAATCTTTATCCTTTGTAAATTATTTACCTTATTTACACCTACTTTTGTACTAGGTCTGCTCTTATTCCTTTCACTAACCTTTTATTCCGACCTTTCCTACCTATTTTTATAAGAGTGTGGGCCGGTTATATCAAATTATGGCGCACGTATAAATCCTTCATGCAATGACTGACGGCCCATTATAGCTGCATAGTCATGTGATGATCAATTTTTTTTAACGAATTATCGCAGCACCCATTGAGCTAATCCTAATTAATATTTACACACAAAAGAAGCAAACTTACCCATGATGAGCATGAGCAATGGCATTGTACCGAATAGAATCGTAAGTCCAGTGAAGCACACTTTGAAAAATAAAAAAAAAAATGAAAAGTTTGTAAGGAGGAGATTGGTTGAAATTAAATTAAGATGACACGACAAGTAAATGCAATTTCCTCAAAAACGTTGGTCGCATTTAAAATGAATGGGCGCGAGAGAGTTAAAGTATATGAATAACATTCAAATGCAATTACGTTGATTCTATTTTGATGGAACAAGTGGTGTTAAATTTATTATTCACCTGTGTTGGTCAAAATGGCAAGAGCTCGACCAACAAAGTCGATGCAACCAGATGCTTCGTCGCTTGCATCGCGCATTTGGTACACGATTGATCCGTAATTAGCTCCACGAACTGCTCCGCCGTTGTCAACATCTTCGTAGAGTCGTTTACGATCGTCCACGGAGATCTGAGAACGAAAGGAGAATCATTTATAGCTACGACATAAAATAAGAATAACCCCCGAGGGACAGCAGATTAAACATCTTTTCCTTGCACAAACTTGGGTTAAGAGTCCTTTATGGTGATTGTTTAAAGATAAAAAAACACTTCCGGTTTAGTTGAATGACGAAATGAAAAGGGAAGATGACGATTTGGTTGCCTATAAATTTAAGTTCATAAAGTAACAGGTTGTGTCCTTAATTTCTGTACTTGAATATAATGGTATAATATCGAGTATAGTGCAAATTTGCACATGCAATGAGGTTCTGGATTACGGATGACTACAGCCCGCACCATGCGCCGTCTCTAAAACCGGCCTTAACCGATCTTGTTACAACTGGTTTCCAATTTTCACTTCCTATTTGCAATAATACTCCTAAGATACAGTCCCTTACGCATAACTATAAGCACATACATCCTTTTCCACCAGTAGATAACACAAACCTCCATACGCGATGTAGTACAAACGTCAATGCACATCGTTCATGTCAAATCACACATTGAAAATCACACATTGAAAATCACACATGCGCGCACTTACGTATGAATATTTCAGAAACTTGTATTGCAAAAACCAACAAACAGGAAAATCACACACGCGCCAAAATAACACACGCTTCACTAAAAGCCACACACAAATGCCACACTTCACAGGCAAATTAATAAGCCAAGACAGTTTGGAGAATCATCCCCATTTATTAAGCTAATGAACCAGGAACACCTACGATCCTCTTTCAAAATGGTGCTTTTGCTAATCCTTCGTCATGAATATTTTATATCCTCTCCGACAACATTTTATAGCTTTTCCGCATCACCTTTTTTTATTTCTTCCTTTTAGCATGTGACAGATCGGCGCCTTACTATACTTCCAATTTATTCATAAACCTCGAGTAAGTACTCGTATTTTCTTTATCAGTTCACCAATGCCCACAGGGAATTGCTCAAGGACAAACGAATTTTAAAGGTGAGAATAAGAGTGCTCTTCTTAAAGGTCAAAAGTCAACACATAAAAATTTCTTTCAGTACACAACCCGCATTTCATACCAACGACTCCCCAAACATCGCCTACCAAAACATGCTCCACAAAAAAAACGTATTTTTTTTTTTACCTAAAACACCTTTCAACGAAGAAAGATTTTCCTTAAGGATTTAAGGAATTCTTATCCGTCTTCAAACAACTTGAATTCCCAATTCCCATGAATCATAACCCGAAAATTGACAGACATGCGTGATTGACCTTAAGTATAAAACAGAAAAGTTTTTGCACTCTCAATTGCGAAACGACGAGCCCCGAGATAATTTCCCAGCATTCAATTTGATTGGGAGCTCTATTGGATATAACTTTGAGTTTTTATATTTTCCTTTTCGTTTAGATTTTTATTTAAAAGATAAAAAAAAAAAAATCATCGATTTTTTTTTTTTTTTTTTTTTTTGTTTGAATGGGAACTTTTTGTACAAGGTTTTCCCGTGCAGCCGAACTTCAAAAGCACCGCCGTGTACTTTTTGATTGCTTTAATAAACCATTTAGATAAAATGTTTTTTCCTAAATATATTTCTTTTATTTTTTGTTAACGATGAATTTGGTTTTTGTACGTGCAGAATAAATGGACGTGCTAATGGTATTTTCGTAAAGGAGAGAAAAATATTAACTGATACAAATCACTTTATGTAGCCCGTTCCTTGTCTGATACAGAGTGCAATTCCATGGTTACAGTTATTCATCAGGGTTGATGAGAGAAAAAAAAAATGGTTTCCACAGAGACAGATCCAAACAAGGCTAATGATCGGGGTTGCGATGGGAGATTCAGGTGTGTCATGTTTTACACGCATTTTTTGAATTATTAAAATTTGAGGTAAATATTGATGAATTTGAGAGCTTGAGACTATTAATAAATTGGGAGGTAAGAAGTTGTGTCGTTAAAATTCGATTTGAGTTGTGTAATTAGATTTTTTTTTTAGTAGATTTTTAATCGGATTACAGTTTGATAAATGTAATCATTTATTTAATTTGAAGTGTTTTTCTTTTCTCTAAATTTTTAAAACAGTAAAGTTATATTTAAAAAAAATCAATTTCTCACTCGATATGTTGCTTGTAATAATTTTTATTTCAAGTTTTGTTGATCTCTAAATCGATATTTTCTTTATCGACTTTTCACTCGATAGTTGGGAATTTATTTTATTTTTCGGTGTTGTTGTTAGGTTCGAACATATATAAATGGAGTTTTTACGGTGCAGTAATGGAATTTATTTTTCATTTCAGAGATCGAACTGGGACAGGAATACACTTTGGCATTTGTCACGTTGCACGTGCGGCGTTCCTTTAATTCCCATCCCAATTCTCAGACTCAATTTGCTTGACGAACTCGCTTCGATCAACGTCCCAAAAAAAATCGTGCTGTTTACTTTCCACTGATTGCCACCTACTCCAATTACTTTATATTCAAACTTGTTGCATTCTTACAGTGAAGCCAACTTTTGTGCGGAGTTTTTAAAATAATTTATTAAGCACTTAAGAAAACATTTGTCTTTTTTTTGTTTTTTTTTCAAATCTCTTTTTCACCACTTATTTATCCTTAAACAATTCCAGTTAAGCTCCTTTTCTTTAATACTTACAGAAGTTTAATGACGCACTTTCTGACCACATATGAGAAGAGTGCAAAAGCATTCAACAAAATCAAAGTAGGTCAAAATGAAAAAACCTGGAGAATCATTTATCCCATTTATGGTCAGTGACGTCATTACTCCTTCTAGTTGGTGGTCGATGAATTACACTTCAATCGTCAAAAATTGCAGTATGGAGTAAATTATAACGTTGTAGTGATGTTACCTTACAGCATGAGCTATTGTTGAAATTTCTTACAAAAAATTTGACTATTCGTGTTCATTTTGTAATCAAAATTTCATCAGATTTTCATCATTTTGTAGTCATTATCAGTGCTTTAGGTTAAAAAATCAATTATCATATTTTAGTCATTTGATCAGAAGGTAACCAGAACTTTTCTGATCAAAAAATGACCAAAAAATAATCAAATCTTTTTGTAAGGTATTTTTTAACTGTACCTTTTCATTGCAACAAGAGATATTCAGCTATTACCAATTTCATGGTATTTTGTAGCCTATGGTATATGAAACTTTTAGCTCAGCCTACGCTAACATCTTCTCAGTTGTCAGTTAATTAAGCCAAGACTAACAAAGTCATATTACATCCAATACTTATAATACCATCAAGTCTAATCCAATCTATTACCTGGCGTTACAAAGTAAAGAATTAAACAAACCTGACAAACGACTCGGAACTCGCGCAAAACGGATACGCATAAAAATTTAAACGAACCAAAACTTCACCGAGACGGTCGATCGCTCTCAATGAGAAAACTTATAGGTAAAACCCAGATTCAAACGGGGATTGAGAGAAAGAATTTAATCAATAAAAGGAGTAATTAAATCCTCCTCTCTAATCTTCTGGCAGGGATGAAAAATCTATTTATTACCTGACTGACGGTATTGGAAGAGCGTCGCGAATCGGGTTCCGGAGGTGTCAGAGTAGTCGATGATGTAGTAGCGACACTTGACACACTGGGCCCCCGACTTCTCGGTGAAGTTGGTGCACCTGGTTTGTGGATGGGCGCAAGTGACGACGCTCGCTCCCTATTACTGGCTGTCGAGTACCTCCTTGAGTAGCGTCTCGCAGAACTTGCACGGTGCAGCATTGTTCCTTTGCGAACTAGCATCGACATGGCCTCACATGTCGACTCGCCGCCAGGTGGCAACCAACTCAACTCACCAACAACTTATTCTTTCCTTTATCCTCTGTTGCCCCTAGCAACTACGCCCCCAGGTCACGTGACACTGGACCGTGGCGGCACAAACCCCAGACGATAAGAAAAGGCGCTCCAAACGTAGAAGAGACTTTCTTCCGGAAGTGAAGCGAGGCGAGTTGCTATGGAAACGATTTGAAACGACAGATCAATTGATCAATTATTGACAGATTTTTTTTTGTGGAGAAATGACATTTTGACTAGTTTAACATTTTAATTTCCTTTTTTGCATATCCTCAAAACTTTTTTCAGTTTATCATGCTTCAATGACGAATTTGGCATCAGATGGCGCTTCTTACTTAATTGCTTGTATAAACTGTTTTTCATCCTCTAGGGAATAAACAAACTGTAAGTGGGTCACGTGGTTGACTATTAGATAAAAATCGATTTCAGCAAATTATTCAAACATTTTTGACCCATAATGCACTTTAATTTGAGATGACGTGAAATAATTGATAAAGTTGGAAAAAATTTCTTGTTTCCATTTGGCATTTCGCGCACTTGATTGACATCCTCATAACTGCATTAAGTCGTCTGGAGATGGGAATCTCTCGCAGCAACATCATCGATTTTTACTGTTCTTTCTTTTGGATCGATAAAAGTTGTCCGTATTGCACTTTAGTTTGACAAACTTTGAGAAAAACTGTGAGGAAACTTCTAAAAGATTTTGAAATCCATAAAATGTGTTGTTTTGTAAAATTTATAAAAATAAATTACGCCGCTTGATGGCGCTGCGATAAACTCGTTAAAACTAAGTACTGAATAGTTGGGTAATTTGTGTTCAACATCCGACTCACTGTTAGAGGTTTAACTAGTTTTTCCCGCTCGCTACGCGGTTAAACGGTTCGGATTTCTGCTACCAGGCGTCGCTAAGACGCATGACGTCACTCCAAAGCAATTTATTCTGTATAGGGTGATAGGGTCGAGTTGGCAAATTAAAACGACTACTGCAGCTGGCGCGGGAACATCGTAAGTACAAATAACTCCTTTTTTAGTAATGGTAAAAGAAAAATCGATGTGCGGGATGTGAATCACATGATTTTTCCTTACTAAATCGATACTTTTTTAAAACGCCGCCAAATTTGGTTTGTTTCCCACCAGATGGGGTGAGTTTCCTTTAAGTTTGATATTAACGCTTTGTTCGGCGGCTTATGGAAAATTACCAGAACAGGGATTGACGGAGCGGGTAAAATAAACCACATTACAAAAAGAAAAGTCGTCATCAAAAGTTATAGATGTTGAAAAAATTTCATTGATTCGGTAAAAAAAAATTGAGTATAGTAGCGGTTCACGCAACACGTTACTACGATTGAGTCATCCTAGTTGGCAGAGCATCTCGCCTCTACTAGCAGATGGTCATTACCTCCTCCGACATCCCTTTAATAACTGACCTTCAAAATCATACGATCGACGAGGTAGGCAAACCGATTTCTAATGTTCTAATTTCCACGTTTTAAAATTTTAAATTTGTAATAATTGTTAAATCTCGTGATCCATTATTATTAATTTTTAAATCACACCATTTAACAGTATTCAAACATCATCAACCAGGTTCAACATCTGGTTTTTTTTAATTTTAAATTAAATTTTTAACCCTTTTAATACTGTCTTCAGAATTAGGCTTTTCTGCCCAGCTTCTCTCCCCTTTATATTTTTACACCTTTTTTTTCTTTTTTTTTTTTAAACGGATTTGGTTTGAAATGTGAGTTAGCGTTGAATAATGCGGGTTTTTTATTTCAGGTTTCAGATCACCCAAGTCCAACGTGTATAAAAATTGTCCAGAAGTCCTATTGAAGAAATAGGTCGCAAATATTTGGGACTATATATTATAAAATATCTAGGAAATATTTGTCGGGATATGAAGCAAAAATGGCTACGACATGCTTCTCAGAAGTGGATTCCACGGTCGCCTTGCCGATCCATGTCCCCAGCAAATAGAAAAGTGTCAACTGAGGATGAGAATGCGGAACGTGGCAATTGGGGATCAAAAGTTGAATTTCTTTTGAGTTGTCTCAGTTACGCGATTGGGCTTGGAAATGTTTGGAGGTTTCCTTACTTGGTCTACAAAAATGGGGGAGGTAAGATATCCGGAAGTGTATTTGTTGTAGGAAATTAAAAAAGTTAACGGAAATTTGGCCAAGGACGTTTGGTTATTCTAAAATAGGGAAAGGGTTGAGTTTGATTTTGATGTATTATTTTACTGTTTTTAATTTTTTTTTAGGTGCTTTTCTCATTCCGTATTTTGTGATGTTGATCACGGCTGGGCTTCCGTTGTTTTTCCTGGAATTAGCTTTCGGACAGTATGCGAGTGAAGGTCCAATTACAATATGGAAAATTAGTCCCTTATTTCAAGGTTAGAAATTTTAACAAAATATGTTATAAAAAATTATTAAAATAATATAACAAAAATGTTTTGTTAGAAATTTGTAATTGATAATTTATTTTTAAAATTTATAAAAAAATTTTATAAAAAAACTTTACAAACACTTTTCAAGTGTTGCACCACTTATTTTTTCATTTTTAAAAACAAAAAAAATTTAAATTTTTTTACTCATTGTAGCTGAATTTTGCATTTTTTTTTTTTTTTTTTTCACAAAATGCAGCAGATTTGTAAATAGTGTGCAAATGCAAATTTTATAATTGGAAAATAATAACTGACAATTTAATGATTAAAAATGTTTTATTCTTTCCAGGGTTAGGTTATGGCATGTTTTTAGTATCGGCAATGGTTGGTATTTATTATCAAATGATCATTGCATGGACATGGCTGTATCTATTTAATTCATTCACTGATCACTTACCGTGGAGTGATTGTGGGAAAGAGTGGAACACAGATGGTAGGATAAGATAAACAAACAAAACATTTATCATAACCGTGGAAATTTTTTTTACAGCCTGCAAAAGGCCCGAAGCTTCCAACTGCACCGATCACGATGGAATTCTAGACCGGAATGGAACGTGTGTGTATAGAGAAGGAAGATCCGATGTCGATTGGAAGATCATTAAAGATAGTGTCGATAAACCACGAATGCCCACTGATGAATTTTTTCAGTAAAAAAATAAAAAAAATTATAAGTAAATCACTAATTAAAAATATTATTTAAATTCTAGTAATTACATGTTAGACATTTCGACTGGGATTGACGATATCGGTGGTATTAAGTGGGAGTTAGCACTTTGTTTACTTCTTGCATGGGTCATGTGCTACATAGCATTGCTAAAAGGTGTTAAAAGCTTTGGAAAAGTATGTGAGACAATTTTATATTACAACAAAACATTAATGTATTATTTATTAAAATTCTAGGCTGTTTATTTTACTGCATTCTTCCCATATGTGGTGCTCATCATTTTATTAATTCGTGCTGCCACTCTTCCCGGTTATACCAAAGGAATTTTATTTTATCTCATCCCACAGTGGGATAAATTATTACACGCTCAAGTTTGGGGCGATGCTGCCGTACAAATTTTTTTCTCGTTGGCTCCCTGTTGGGGTGGTCTCATCACTCTTGCCAGTTATAATACCTTTCATAATAACTGTTTTAGGTAAATAAAATCTCATTAGCTGACCAAGTAATGTTATTTCATTTTTATTTTTATTTTCTAGAGATGCACTTTTAGTTGGTATTGTCAATCCAATGACTAGTTTTTTTGCTGGGTTTGTAATATTTGGAATAGTTGGATTCATGGCTCACGAACTGGGTTTAGAAGTGGAAGATGTAGTAGGAAAAGGTGCTGGGTTAGCGTTTGTTGCTTATCCAGAAGCCATAACTCGTTTGCCCTTGTCTCCATTATGGGCGATTTTATTCTTTGTCATGTTGCTCACTCTTGGAATAGGAACTGTGGTAAATTTGAACATTCAATCAAGTTGTACAAAACTTTTTAAATAGAACTACTTTTATAGTTTACGATTCTTGAAACTGTAGTCACTACAATTATCGACACTTGGCCAGAAAAACTTAGGAAACACCACAAATGGGTGTTACTTGTAATTTGTTTATTTATGTACGTGTGTGGTCTTCTATTATGCACCCGAGTAAGTCAATTAGGAAAGTTCTAAGGAATGTTTTGAATTAATTATTTGTAATTTTTATAGGGCGGGATGTATGTGCTTCAGTTAATGGATAATTTTTGTGCAAGTTATTCGACACTTTTAATCGGCATTTTGGAAGTTACAGTCATAAGTTGGATTTATGGTGTCGATCGATTCATGTGTGACATTCGCTCAATGCTAGGAGATTACCCGCCACTTTATATGTATTGGAAAATCTCCTGGAAGTTCATTACCCCTCTTATGTTAATGGTAAGAAATTTGGAATTGAAATGATCTTATTTTCTAGGGTTTCAGAACTGAATAGGGATTTTGCTGTGTGACGTCATAAAGTATGAAAAATTTCATTCAAGAGTTTAAAGTTTGTGACGTCATATTTGCTGTTTTATTTTGGAGTTCATTGAATCCTATCAAAAGAGATTTGTTAATTAAATCTGGGGGAATAATAAATTACAAACTGCTAATAGCATCCGGTTTAAAATTAATTTTTATATTTTTTTTATTAGTTCATCCTCATTTTCAACATTGTCGACTTCGACTCTATTAAATATGATGATTATGTCTATCCGTCGTGGTCAGTGGGAGTTGGAAGTATTTTTGCCATTCTTTCCGTTATAGTCATTCCTATTGTGGCAGCGTGTAAAATATATGGTGCTGAAGGCACTTTAATTCAAGTAAATATATTTAAAGTATTTCCAGAAGTAAATAAATTATTTACTTCTGGTATTTCGTATTATATACAGATTAAAAATTATTTATTAAATTTTTAGCGGATCAAATATTTATCAAAACCAACAGTTCTATGGGGTCCGAAATTAGCTGTGCATCGTGACGATTCTCACCGAATGAATCTGAAAGATTCTGATATTCCACTGGCTGGACCAGGATTGGACGCGATGGATACAGAAATTTCCTACGTTGCGAGAAATGAAGGAGTAAACATGGTGTAGATGTATAAACTAATTGCTAATCAATGCAATTTAATATTGGACAATGTTTTTTTATTGTTATTATTATTTTAGAAAAAAATTATACACCACAATAAATCACGGGTCAGAACAAAACACGGTCTATGGCATAGGCCATAAGCTAGGCCAGAGTTCATGTTTTGTCCCGACCCATAAATTACACTTATTATTTTTTTAAAACCATTCATTTGAATGGGAATTTTTGTTAGCCAATTGCAATTGTCAATGCATTTGACTTATTGATAATGGTTTTTTTCCCTCCGGTTCTCCACAGCTAGTTTTTTTAATGAATTTTTTATAATGAATAGTAAAACAAAAACCATGAACTTTTTTCTACAACAACAGAAATAAATTAGTGCATAGGGTAGAAAGTAATGTTGCTTTCAAAGTATGTGTATTACACAAAAAAGCTTTATAGGTATACCAGTGTATGTTTATGTGATATATAATTTGATCCGATTTTTTGGATATATTCTATATATATTATTTTTTAAGGGGCAAAAAAGTTTCTTTAATTACATTTATTTTGAGAAAACAATTTGTTAAAGATTAATAAAAGTTGTGCTCTCACTAATTAATCTAATTCTTAAACTGCGGCTTCACTGCGCGGCTTGAACTCAGCGCTGAGTGCGAAATAACGTCATTTTGAATATCGGTATTTGATTGGTTAACCGGTCTTAAAAGCGTGCAGCAGGTAGGCCAAAACGGAAAGGGCGTGTGACGTGTGAATAATTGTATGTAAGAACCCGTTTTGTTCACTCGAAAAAGAGGGTGAGATGAGGTGTTAAAAGAGAGGAAAATATTTGAAAAAAGTATAATCGTTTGAACTTGGAAAAATAAGGAAGCCGTCATGCCTCTTTTGCAGGCGTGTTGGTCACCTTGTTGGTGTTACAGCAACGTAAAACATGGTTCAATTGCCGTGGGTGTGTTCACAATTGTAAGTTTAATTTCTCTTGATTGTAAACCTGTATTTTTTTAAATATTTGTTTCGGTTTTAGGTGGCGAGTATTGTTAGTATAGTGTATACGGCGTGGGTTTTACAAGGTGGACAGTCGTCTGAACTTTATAGTCCGTTTTTTGAATCGGATCTGGGCAGTAGTAAGTTAATTATGAGAATAGCTTTCAAGTGTTTGATGTTTGTAATATTTCTGTTTCTAGCAACCAAAATTGCTGGTGGCATCTTCATATTTTACTGTCTTATATTTATAATATTGGCAATATTAATGATACATGGAGTTCGCAGGGTTTGTTTCTTTTAATAGGGAGTTTCCGCTTATTGACTTAAGAACTCATCTTTTGAGTTATCAACTTATGCGGGACGCGCAAAACATAAAATTTTCAGTCTAACAAATGTTCTGCGCACCTTGCATAAGTTATAAGTTTTAAAGAAAAAGCTTTATATATCAATTATAAGTGCCTTATCTACCATTTTTAAGTTAATTGAAAGTTTTTTACTTTTTAAGCATTATCGTGGTTTATTGATTCCATACCTCGTCTGGATGGCTATTCTCGTTTTGTACATGGCCGCATTGGGAATTTGGTTTATTGCAAGATACTACACTTATGTAAATATTATATTCGTATAGTTGATATAATACAGGATATAGAATGTACTCTTGCAGTGTGATTAAATTCAACTACACGAATAAGTTTGAAGGGTATAGAGTGCTAATAATTTTTTTCATTTTATATAGCCTATTTCTGTGTTGTCTGCTATCATGACTTGGCTTTTCACCTGCGTAAACGTAAATAATTTTAACCCGTTAAATATTTTTTCTTCTGGTTATAACAGCAATCACACACATTCGTAGCAGTTTCGCGGACCTCGATATTTTTGGGGTAGGGATAGTAATTTAGAATGCAGGGCAGTACTGGTTACTCCATATTAGCCTCTTAACCAAGGGCAAGTGTTAATCTGCAATCCAAGGACAATACGTACAAAATAACTCGGAATCCAACTGAAATTACCGTTCTTGTTTAAATAGTGATTGTTTTTATTTCATTTACCAGAAGAGAAATTATGCTGAATAATAGTTGCACAACTTTTAACCCACACTAAAAAAAAATATTTACCGTACTTTTTTAATCCATTTAGATTTATTGCTGGTTATGTGTTTTTTCTCAATACCAAGTGTTGCAAGAATTCCAGACAGGACATGTTGTGATTTTATATCCATAACAGGTTCGGTCAAATATCAACCAAATGTGGAAATTTCACTAATTTTTGGATATCTGCATTTACAGCTATTAATCCCATTGTGTTGATCTGAAAAATTTACAATTTTTTTAAAATGTTATTAAGGGATTTTTAAGAAATCAGTTTTATATTTTTTTATGCGATCTTTATAATTTTTACTCCGTCCATTTCTAAACTTTTTGCATAGATTTTTTTTATTCATGTATTTTAATGTTATCTCTCATAAAAAAAAGATTTCACTCTTGAAACATTCAGCAAGAAGCAAATTTATTCATACAAACAATAAAAAATTGCAAAAAACATTCGAGTATCACTTTAAAATGATGCTCTCATAATCTCATCTAATAAATATAAATAATCAGGTAATCCTGTATAAAGGGATTTTTTTTTTAAGAAATAAAATTTTATAAACATTTAAAAAAAATTCTTTGGTTTATATAAAGCTGCCGCCATTGTGCGATAACAAAGATGGTGTTAAGCACTAGAAACAAATTATTGGTTTTACTACTCGCGCTATACAGTTTCACTGACATGTTTATTATGAGCAAGGATTAATCGTTCCCGATATGACTGCATTGGAGCAATCGTAGTAATGATGATTGTTGTTTGATAAAACAGGAATTCGAAATAATCGTTGATTATTCTTGCAAACGCAGATTTTGTATTGCGCGATTTTCTTTTTTGATCCGTGTTGGGGAACTCCGTTTGACAATTTTGGTTCAACGTTTATAAATAACCCGTTTAAGCCTCTCAGATGAATGCTGCCGTTCTGAAATATAAATAAGCCGTAGTTTAGGTAATATTAAAAGTGACAATTTGTTTTTTTATTTAAATTAAATGTTAAAATAACTAATTAAGCTTTTCTACTCTTTCAGCTTTAATTACCACACTCTTAAGAATCAAATCTTCATTCGTGCTCCAAACAATTTCTTTCGATGCCATATTGATTCCTTCACTGCCCAATAAGTGAATTTGTCCCATCGTGGAAAGGGCTAGTGAGCTATCAATCGGACTGCTAACCTTAAAAGAAATAAACATATTTTTATTACAATATTTAAATATATTAATCAGGTTTCATTTACTCGAGAGAGTTTAGCTTTTTGAACGTTGATACTTTTTACGGAGCCTGGTAAACCGAAGTCTACGTAATCAGTATTGAAGACGTTTTTGCCGTTATTTGGATTGATAACTCTGAAGGAATCGACATTTTCAATGACAGCTTCTCCTGGGCCTAAACTAATAGTTGATGGTTTGATTGTCACGTGACCAGCTTCAAGATCAATCTACAAATGGAATCTTCATTTATTTCAAAACTTTTAAAGTATAAGGTAGGTTCACACTAAAGAAGCAATTTCTACCTACTACTAGCATGTTTATAAAAATGTATTAACCTTTCCTCCTTTGCTACCATAAATATTCAGATCTTTATTAGCAAAACCGCTTATTAGTCCTTGAGTAGGAATCACGTAATCCAAGTCAGAAGGAACGAGAAATTTCAGTAATTCTCCAGCCGGAAAAAATTCCAAACCCTCCATACCATAGCCGATACGAAGTACACTTAACAGAATCAGCGTAACCTATAATGATAAGATTTTATATTTTAATTTTTGTAATATAACTGATTTTTCTTAATTACGAACAAATAGGTTTCCCATAACGACGAGGAAGAGAAGACCAACAACTCCGTAAACTAAAGCAAAAAAGAAATATTGATATGTTAAAGTAAACCGGTTTTAAAATAATTTTACTTAAAAAACTCTTCCGTCCTCTGATGCCTGTTTTATGTAAATAGTTTTCATTGATGGGAACGTAACCAGCCTTGAAATTACTGCTGTGCTGTTTATTGATTCTTCGTTTATACAATGCTTTTTCCCTCATCGACATACCATCACCTACATTCTAAAACAAAATTTGTAAGCAGAGATCTTGTTTGTTTACAATTTGCTTACTTCTGCGAACGCCATGTTGTATTAAGCGACCTCTGCTGATAATCTGCGATAGTTCACTAGACTCGTCATGGATGAAAAAAAAAAGTGATAGAAAAGTAAAAAAAAAAAAAAAAGGGATCGATGCAAAAAAGTTTTGTCTAAAATTCCAAAAAGTTACACCACTTATTTTAAATGAAAAGGAATGCAAGTTTTATTAAAATACGATACCGTTCAAAAAAACACTCGACAAGTGTTTGAGAATAAAAGATGGAATGGGTCTAAAATAGTTTGCACATGGAAGTCACAATTTTGCCACCAGGGTCGCTTACTCCTCAGCGTTAGCAAATAACGCATGTATAGATAACTCCGTAACATAAACATGGATTGACTCCTAATTGGAAATGCTGGTTCTCTAATACAGTTTTAGGTCTAACAGGTTATTTTTTTTATTCGTAGGTTTCTAAAAAAAAAAAAGCCACTGCTCAAACAACTTGAAATGATTTTCTATTGGTGTAATTGTCTCTTATGCATAGAAAATTAAAATTAAAAATATTGGCGTAGGGCTATACGCAGAGCTAAAAATCAAGTAGCATTGAACAATTTTTTTATTCCTCTTATAAATTAGACGTTTTAAGAACATATCACCAGAACATCTACAATCCAAAAAAACTACTAAAAAATTATCGACTCCAATTTACTCAATTGCTGCTGAACGTAACAAATCAACCACTAATTTAGTTACGAGAGGTTATTTAATTTATTGAATTGAAAAAAAAAATCAACAAGCTCAAATTCTTTCTATCTCTATTTATTACTTATATAATCAGTCATTGGATGACCAATGTTCAATGTCATCACTTTTATTGCGATAAAAGCCACTACAAACATAAGTAAGTAATAATACAATACTCTACTCAAATATTTTAATATTCTAGTAAACTTCACTATATTTATATGAATTTTCCGGAACAATTAGTTTTAATATTAATATATTTTAGAATAAGTTGAAAAACTTTGTATTGTTGTTTTATTGTCAAACTTTTATAGTTTTCTGCAACGTGGTTTACTTTGTAAAAATTCTCACTTGTAATCCTATGCGTCGTTGTAATGAAAAGAATTTTTCAAAAAATTTATACTATAAATAATTGTAATT
Organism: Pachymerium ferrugineum; assembly: GCA_034686365.1. NCBI lineage: Eukaryota > Metazoa > Arthropoda > Chilopoda > Geophilomorpha > Geophilidae > Pachymerium > Pachymerium ferrugineum. The sequence goes on along the minus strand of JAQGAS010000171.1, from coordinate 64,732 downwards.
AAAACTGATATTTTCACCACAGGAATAAATCAGATGGAAGTCGAAGACACCATTTTGCCGCAGTTAATTTACTATCTTACAATACCACTCGTAATCTTAACATTATACCTACTAAATCGTTCATGGGTTCACGAGTACGGATTCGCTTACGTCTACTCTTTGCAGTCAAATGATATGACTAAAATTCTTGCATCAACTAAAAAAAAATTATTTTCTCAATTATTCAAACAAGAATCGGCTATTGATGAACTTCGAAAAGAAAAAAGTCTTCGTATTTTAGAAATTGGACCTGGCCCAGGAACAAATTTCATTCATTATCCAAACAATAGTCACTTAATCTGCTTCGACCCGAATCCGCATTTTCGAGATATTTTGTTAAAGGCTGAGAAATTTACGAATATAAAACTTGAGCGATTTGTCACATCCGGAGCTGAAAAGTTGGTTGGAACAAACAACGAGAGTGTCGATGCTGTTGTCTCTACGTTTGCACTTTGTAGCGTAAAAAACTTAGACGCCGTTTTTAAAGAAATCCACCGGGTTTTAGTACCTGTAATTTTATTTTATTCAGGTCAAACGCAAAATGAGATTTCATACTAGTGAATATTTTTAAACAAAAATAGATTAACCAAGTTAAATTGGCATATAAAGCATATAAAGTATGATGCGAATTGTATATTGTAATTATTGATCATTCGCTATAATGAAGTTTGTCATACGGTGGTTGGACCTGCATAAACATTAGCCTATATAACTTGTTGTTAATTATTTGTTATTTTCTCTTTTAGGGAGGAAAATTTTATTTCATGGAGCACACACTTGCGTCGCCAGGGACGCTCACACGCTGGCGTCAAATACTTTTTAATCCCGTTTGGAAATTTGTATGTTGTGGTTGTCATATTAGTCGGGATATGCCATTTATTATCAAAAGTTCTGGTTTGTCTAATATGAAATTATTAAAACATTGCCCAAATCCAGGCACGAATTTTTTCCTCCGTGCTTTCCTTGGGAAAGGTGTGGCAGGGACAGTTCAAAAATTGTAACTTTAAGATTTTTGATTGTTTAAACATGTAGAATGTCAGGTTATAAATGTGAACAGAATATATGAATTACCTTAAAAAGAATTTATTTTGGAAATAGAGTAAAAAAGTAAATTTCAATCAACAGTACACCTTTCGCATCTTTGCGTACGAGTCTAATGTAAGAAGATTCTCTTTATTTACATTCTAGATTCTATTCACTTGAACGTTGACCCTAGTGATAACTGTTTTGCAACTAATAAAAGCACTAAACTTAGTTATCAACTTTTTAAAGTTGGTGATAGATAAAATAAATCCTCTCTGGTGTATCGTAAGCAAAAAAGTTATCTAGGTGTACAAGGTAATGTTCAAATATTTCACAAATAATTGCTATTATCATTTTTAAGAATATCACCACAGGTATAAACAATGGCATTCGCTGATGCCGTTTTGTCGCACCTTATTTACTACGCTGCAATACCAATCACATTAATAATAATTTATCGTTTTATACGATCAAGACCACATCAATTTGAATTCGTATACATTTACACTACTATAATATTGAAAGATATGATGACTACACTTGCACCAATTAAAAATGAAATTTTTGCTCAATTATCAAAACAAGAATCGTTAACTGATGAACTTCGCAAGGAGAACTCTCTCCGTATTTTAGAAATCGGGCCAGGACCAGGCACAAATTTTGCTTATTACCCGAAGAATTGTCGCTTAGTTTGCTATGACCCGAATCCATATTTTCGAGATGTTTTAATGGATCAAAGAAAAAAATTTCCGGACCTTAATCTTGAGCGATTTGTCTTGTCAGGAGCTGAAGAATTGGTTGGAACAGAAGATGAGAGTGTCGATGCTGTTGTCTCTTCGTGTGCACTTTGTAGTGTAGGAGACGTTGAAGCGGTCTTCAAGGAAATTCGAAGGGTTTTAGTGCCTGTAATTTTATTTGCTTATATAATTTTGTTATTCGTTCATTCAGTTTTAATTACTTTTGTAGGGTGGAAAATTTTATTTTGTGGAGCACACAAATTCGTTACAAATTCCTTGTAATCCTGCTTGGAAAACTCTTTTTTTGGGTTGTCAGATCTCTGGTGATGTGGAATTTCTTGTCAAAAATGCTGGCTTCGCAAATCTGCAAATAAAGCAATGCCCAACTGTATCGAATAATTTTGTCTTTAGGATGTTTGTCAATAGAGCTGTGGCAGGTGTAGCTCAGAAATGAATTTCTAATTTGTTTATTGAAGTTTTAATATCAGCAATCATAATGAAAAATTTTGATGAAATTTTAAATTGCCCATTCGAATAAATAAATAATTTTCTAGTTCTCAAAAAAATTTATTTTTGATTAAAAATATATAAATTTTGAATATATGAAAAAAAAAAAAATTTAATCCGAAGTTTGACAATTTCTGATAGATGTCACCTACGTCAGGGCATCAAGAATTCCTTTCCTACTAGTTTAAAAATTATTACTTAAGCAATATTGTTTATTTTCCCATCCCATCCCTAAATACCTGACGACATCATCCCAAGTTTACAGGAGATGACTAGTCGATCATCATAGGAATACGACCCATTTCTGGTTTGGCTGGGTGTAAATTTTGTTTTCAGGTAATAAAACTCAGCCACAGCTCTCCACGATGCCACCTAAAAGAACAAGGTTAACGTTGTTTAATTTATTTAAGGCAATGCAGTAACATTATTATACGTTTGTGAAGTAAACAGAAAGCTCCTCCTAAAGTAGACGGAAATGGGCTTAATGAAAATAAAGCTGATGCGAAAACATCAAGGCGATCTCGTGCCACTGCAGTGGAAAATGTAAATAGTTTACTTGCCAAATTAAATGATGAATCCAGCAGTGTACCAAAGCAACGCTTAAAGAAAGTGATAATGTAGATGATATTCTTCAGAATGAAGAGGAAAATCAAACAAAAAGACGATATCTACGCCGCACAACTATTACTAAGACAACCGCTTCTAACGACCAATCGAAAATGTAAGACAACCGCTTCTGGTCTTCAACATCTCTGCCATCAAGAAGTAATTTTTTATCAAACAGACCAATTTCTTTTTCTTTCTGTAGGTATATAAACTACAATGTACTGTACTACAATGTAAAAACTTAAGTCTTAAAGTTTCATTTTAAAATTTGAAATACGTTATTTATTTTTTAATAAATTATGTTACCGCCAGGATCAACTGGTCCAGAAAACTTTCTTAATTCCACATGACTGAATCCATATTTCGTTAATGAATAAGACCGCGTTTCGGACATTTGGTAATCACATTCAGCAAACGGATTTTGTGTTCAATCCAAACCTTTTCCCCTAAAGCACTTATTTATAGTACTTATTTTTGTGATTCATGCGGCATCCAAAATATCTCCAGGAAAAAAATACTATGTTTTCATTCTCAAGTTAAAAACACTCAGTACGAGTAAACTGTTTTTTCTTTTTAGTCCTAAAAATACCTAAATGTAATCTTTAAAATGAAGACTGTTTTTCAAAATAAAAAAGCTTACAGTAAATTTCCACGCTTGTTGGTCCCTTTATTGATTCTGTATGATTGCTGAATGGTTTTGTAATCTAAAAAAGGTACCAATAGCAATATAAAAAAATTTAAATATCAACAATTACCCGAAATTCACTTACTTATCACATCATTTTGCCTCAGAGACTCAGTAGCTAGCCTATTTTTTTAAAAAATTATATTACTATGTATATTGAGGTAGCTGTTGAAGCGTATTTACTGTTTTCTGAAGTTGCTAGCGTTTGTCTGTTAGCAGTGGTTGCACTTTTCTTTTGGTAGTGCATTACGTTTATTATTCGCCCTGGAAATAAATAAAATGAAAATTATAAAGATATTAATTAATTAAAATAATAAAGTGTCTTACATTTTCGATTGGTCGCCAGAAGCGGTTGTCTTAGTAATAGTTGAGCGGCGTAGAGATCGTCTTTTTGTTTGATATTCCTCTTCATTTTGAGGAATATCATCTACATTTTCACTTGCTGTACGCTGCTGGTGTATCTGAATCGTTAGCAAAGTTTAGTGAAAGTTTAGTGTTACAACCTGTGTTTCTCTACCTTTTGCCCGTTACTATCCTTATCCTTTTCAATTTCAGACAGGGTTGTATCAGTATTTCTACGATAGAATGCATGGTAAGTTTTTGGGTCATTATTCAGGAATATTAGTAGTCCTGGTCCAAACAATAAAATAATTTTCCGCGCAAACGGTATATAAAAGATGAAGGGAAACGGAACTGGAAATCAAAGTTACCTCAAAAACCAAAATGACAAAATATTTGATTTTATATAACTGTAACAGATAATTTTATTTCAAAAATTAATCGATGTTTCGAAATTATTGTAATAAATAATAAATAAATTTCAGTTTTTTAAATTTTTTATGTCCTTTTTTTGTTAATTTTAAATAGCTTTTAGAGTTACCCACCAGACATGAGTCGTATTCCTATGATGATCGATTAGACATTTCTTTTTAATTTTGGGATGACAGATTGTGTCCCAGGTAGATACCTTGGACAGATAGTGTATATCTACCTTGGACAGATATCTTGAAATAATTTAAGTTATGGCTAACAACCGCCAGACGTCGTTTGTCCATGGGCAAAATATCCTACCTATGCGTTCGGTAGAACCAGTAGAACAGCCTGCTTATCTTTGTCTCAAGTATTAGTTACCGGTAATCATTGGTCAACTCTTATATTCTTTTAATCACAGAATGTTTAAGGTTCTAATAATTGTGATTTTTTTGACGTAGGAATAATAATGGCAGTCGAAGATGCCGTTTTGTCACAGCTCATTTACAGCATAGTTATACCCATCATTTTACTATCTACTTCCCTTCTTGTTATATATCGTTATGGCCGATCGTTGGCTGATTACATTTTCGCATATTTCTATTCGAATTACATAATGAAAGATATGATGAAACTTCTCGCACCGAGCAAAGACGACTTATTTGCTGAGTTATTAAAACTAAGTAAGGATACACCTCTTAGTATTTTAGAAATTGGGTCTGGACCAGGCGCAAATTTTGCCTATTTTCCGAAGAATAGTCGCCTAGTTTGCTACGATCCGAATCCGTATTTTCGAGTTGCTTTATTTAATCAAGCAGAAAAATTTCCACACGTGAAGCTCGAGACATTTGTTGTGTCCGGAGCTGAAAAGTTAATCCGAACTGAAGATGAAAGTGTCGATGCTGTAGTTTCTACGTGTGTATTGTGCACTGTTGGAGACATCGATGAGGTTCTCAAAGAAATTCGAAGGGTTTTAGTACCAGTAATTTTTTTTGTTTATTACTCTTAGTTTTATTCTTATTTTTCTATTCTTTATTTTTAGGGAGGTAAATTTTATTTTTTGGAGCACACAATTTCTCCACTAGGGACCTTCACACGCCGGTTGCAAGTCCTATGTAACTCCGTGTGGAAAACTGTTTTTTTGGGCTGCCAGTTGTCGCGTGACATGGCGTTTTTTATTAAAACTGCTGGTTTTTCTGATGTTCAATTAAAACAATTCACATTTCCAAATACTGGTCATTTCTTTCGTATTTTTGTTAAAGAAGCTGTAGTAGGAACTGCTCAAAAATGATTAATAATTTTGAATTTTTTGTTTTATTGAAATTTTTATTTTCTGAAATTGTTTATATTTCAATCGATGTTGAATTTATAAAATATATATACAAAACAGAATAAATTATTTTCTACGCGTAAAATTTCGTAATTATTACTCATATTATTGTAAACATTGTTTTTTCATTGTGATACAATCGCAACACGTTTTTATTTTTGTGTAACATGTTCAAATTTGTAGTAGTACAAAATAAAAATTTTCTTGAGTTATATTTTAGGTTGCAGATGTTTACATTTATAGACAAACCTCGACAATAATCATGTATTTCAGGGTTCGTAAAGAAAAATTGTTTTTATTATTTCTGTATTTTACATAATTTTTTTTTCTTTAGGAGAAAAAGTTTGGATTGAACACAAAATCCGTTTGCTGAATGTGATTACCAAATGTCCGAAACGCGGTCGTATTCATTAACGAAATATGGATTCAGTCATGTGGAATTAAGAAAGTTTTCTGGACCAATTGATCCTGGCGGTAACATAATTTATTAAAAAATAAATAACGTATTTCAAATTTTAAAATGAAACTTTATAAGACTTAAGTTTTTACATTGTTTTGACAACAATGTCACGCGCCAGTCAATTATAAAGTTGAAATATGGTTGTCCGTGGTTTGTTGATTCAATGAATATCAAAGAAAAATACAAACATAATATGAGAGAACAGTCCAATTTTTTTACAGCTGTAACAGGAAGTCCGACAAATTCATGGGACGTTATACGAGAAGATGTCGGTATACAGTTATTCGGAAAGAAATACTCAACTGTGCCTATTTTAAATGAGGCAAAAACGTTTGATGTATTATGTATGTATAAAAAAGTAGGCGCAACCCCTAAAGGTTGTTTCAAGGTATTCATTTTTAAATACTTTTAACTTTAAACTAATTTATTATTTTTATTCAAGGGTTGTTTCGAAACGCCAACATACCAAATTATAGGTTTTTTAAGGGATTTTCTTCTTCTTTCCAAATGTAATCGGAAAAGATTATTAGAAATTGCCCCTAAAGATGCCTCAACAAAGGTGATTAATAGTTTTGTATTAACTGCATTTTGATTTTTTTTTTAATTTAAAGATTGGACCTGTTTATCAGTTTACCGAATCACAAACGAGTGATGGTTTATTAAAAGAAGTCATTCTACGCGTATTTAGTGTATACCGCCAACGGTCGTTTATGGATCACATTTTAGCTGAAGAAATATTTCTTGACATGTCTTTATCTGGTATATTTAGTATAACATTAGGGCAACTTTACTTATGAATGCTGCAGGATGTGGAAGTTAAACTTGAAAATTGTTTTCTGTGCATCCGGCAGATTGTCCTAAGTGTAAGACTACTTACGTAAAATTTTGCTAATCCCGTATTATAAAAGTTTTATGTAATGGTGTTATTAAATTTGAGGTTTAGACTTTTTATGTTTTCTTAATAAAATATTTTTTTCAGCTTTGAATGGCTTGAAGACGATTTATATTTTATGCGATGTATTTTTATGCCGACGATTTTATTTATACACACGGATAGGTCGTCGTGAAATAATAGATAACCAAGCAGATGAAAGATTTCCACTGGGTTTTCGAAGTGCTAAATTTAAGTTAGACTCAGCCGGTTCCCTACGTTTTAAAGTTAATTGATTTAATCATTATAAAAGTTTTTTGTTTGTTAAGTTTTATTCGTATTTTTTATATTACAGAAACATTGTGGCCCACATCGACATTTAGAAGATGCTTGTTGGATTCCATATGGGGTTACAAATGAGAAAATAAAAAATGAACCGTTATTGCCACTTATACCCGACTCAAGCAGTTCAACACACAGAAAAATGGGAAAAATATTAGCCGGTAGCCGTGACCACAGTGCTATATTTCGAAAGTTATCTCTAAAAACAGTGAGCCACAGTAGATTTCAGATTGATGACCCCGACACTGACATTATCCATGATCATTCGCAACATAGCAGCGCAAACAGTTTAAACAAAAAAGGAAAGAATAATTTTAAAAAGCCGATTGGGGTAATTTAGTTGTATTTTGTGTAAAATACTTTTTTGATATTAAAAATCGTTACATAAGAAAACATTGTTTTCAAATCTTTTCCTGAAAGCGTCATACCCACAGCCACGTGGTACTCAAATTTACGCGCCCAGTGGGTGGTGCCATCTATACTCAAAATTCGCGTTGATTGTTGAATAGTATTCGTATCCCGTGATTCACTAGCTCATAGTCGTTCAACATGGCGGAACCATTCAACGTTGGCGATTTAGTCTGGTAAAATGAGACTTGTGTTTGATTTGTTTTTAATGCGAGCATATAGTCGCAAAGATTTTAATCGACATTAAGAGCTTTTTATTCATTCCATTTGTATTTATAGGGCGAAAATGAAGGGCTTTTCTCCATGGCCTGGCAAGGTAAGTTGGCTTTGTTTGACCGAGCGATGAAGGCGGGCGCCTGATTAAGCTGAGGGCAAATTTAAACTCAGAATACGACTGCAGCACAACCGTTGCGCCTCACTTTACAACCCGCTTGGTCCGACACTTGACTTTCAAGTTGATTTCACCCGCAAATACATTGGGACGAGACGTTAGTTCCAAGAAAAATGGTTAATTGAGGTTGAAATTTTTAAACTAGTGAATTTCGTAGATTGTATTTTGGGTTGAAGACGACGCCTTGTAGCAACGATGTTAAACTTGCCGGCTTTAAACATCCCGCTTCACGCTCGAGTTATTGAAATTCGGTTTTTCAGACCGGAATTTTTATTTGTACATGCGAATTTAATTTTTGATTGTTTTTTTTAAATGTTGTTTTCTATTTTTTAGGTCGTTAACCCAACTAAAGATGTGAAAAGACCAGCGAATAAGAAACCGATGCAGTGTGTTTTCTTCTTTGGGACTGATAATTAGTAAGTTGATGTCATTTAAATATTTCACTTCATTTTTAATTTTAGTGTTTTTTTTTTTTTTCTTCTTTTCTTTCTTTTTCTTTCTTTTTTACACAAACAATTTTTCGTCATTTTAATTTTAATTTTTTTTTTAGTGCGTGGATTCCTGAAGAAAGTATAAAACCGTATGAACAGTTTAAGGAACAAATGACAAAACAGAATAAAACGAGCACTTTTCGTGAAGCTGTGGAGGCTATCGAAGACTACATCCGCAACAAACCAGCAGTGAGTTACATTTTTTTAAATATATTTATTTCATAAAGTGAAAAAGTTTTACCTTTTTTAAAAGTAATTAATTACGATTATTAAAAGAGGTATTTTGCAAGTTTGCAAGTCATGAAACATTTGTTATGCCATTTAAAAAAAAAATTGAAAATTGAAATTCCCAATTTTAAGTTGTCTTTGGTGATGAGATGGGCTATTGTAATAAAAAAACTAAAATAATGTTTCAGATTATATTAAATATTTAAGAAAAATTAAAATTCCCGCTCAATATTTCTAAATATAAACAAACTCCTTAGTAAAATAAATACGATTTAAAAGCAAATTTTAAATAAAAATATTCTAACCCTTTGCCCCACTAATCTCGACCAGACCATCAAAAACTCATTTACAAATGTTAGAAAATAAACTTGGAACCCTTAAAAATTCCGTTACTTGAAAAAAAAAATTTCAAAAAACGACGCGGGTAAACGGGGGCCAGTGACGTTTACCCACAATGCATCTGGTAATGATGCGCGGGGTTTAGATTATTCATTCGCTGTCGTGGCGATTAAGTTGATGTCAACTCAACACATGTTACAAAGTGTTGATGATGAAATTTAACTAAACACGTAAAATTTCTTTCCCCTTTTTTAATTCCCTAGTTAAAAACAATAAAATTAGTTAACGATTGCATACAATAAAGAGAGAAATAAAATAGAGAATATGTAAGTGGCAAAATATATTTCCCAGGCACCCATCAAAACTTCTGACTTGCCCAGCATTGATGAAGAAATTGCTACCATATTTCCCAACGGCTCGAACCGGAGTCCACCTCACAAAGACTACTCTCGACAGCCATTCCAGAACAAACCCAAGGTAACCTAGAAAAACATTTAAAAAAAAAAATAAATCACTACCCCCAATTTTTTTGTTGGTTTTATATTTGTAATTTTTCACGGCTTATGCAATTGCAAGATGAGAAAAACTCCTCTTTTAAGACAATCTAATTTGATTTCTTTTGATATTTTATTATGTTTTGTAAATATGTGAATTGATGTTTTGTAACTTTATTTTTAATTAGACTAAATCCGTATTAAGTGAAGCGGAATCAGGCCCAAAATTGAACTCAGCTCCACCTTCGAAACCTACACCACCACCCAAGGAAGCTAAGGAACCCAAGGAAGCCAAGGAAATGAGCAAAGAAACGACTAAAGAAACGAAAAAAGAGAAACCAAAAAAGGTGAAAATAACTGATAATTTTAGAAATTTTTCCTAATTGTTTAATGAAGTCCCTTGTAATGAATGGGATTTAACCTTTTACAAAATGAATCTACTTAGTTTGGCATAACACATGTTTCAAAAGTATAATTTTTAAAGATTAACCCATTGCCTCGAATGCTAGGAGATGTGACTTAATACCAACCATATCAATATTATATTGCTTATATAAAGATTGAGGAATAACTTCCATAACGGTACACAGTACTGGTAACTGTAATTGAACGAATAACTTGCAGCTTCTGTAGTAACGATAACCACTATTGTTAGTATAGTGGAAACAATAACGTGTAACATTAGTCTATTGTGGAATTTCTTGAATGAAGTAGGTGTGTATCGTTACAGAACTCGTACATAACGTGTTTAAGGTAGGTTCACACCAGACTTAATTCAACTTGATATCGAGATGCGTTGTGAAATTGAATTACAAGTGCTTAACATTAAATTAGAATTTAATTTTTCTTGGATCTAAATAAGGCCGATAAATTCATACGGCAAGAAAAAGCTAATTGATGTGAAGTTAAAGTAAGATATTGGTATGTCATAATGAAGACACATTCAAAATAGACGTTTAAGATGTGTATATCTAGTCAATCAGAAACAGCATTATCCAAACTTATTTTTTTTTACTTGATTGGTTTAATTATCCTAGTCAAACTTACTCTTAACATAAGTGTTGTTCACATTGATTCTGGGTCGATAGCATCGAGCCATGTTCCTGCTCTACTATGCTCTTTGTTAAGTCTGTGAACTCACCTTCAAACTATGGGTACCGGTAGGCTTTATCGTTATAGAGAGTATCCCACATCTTTCCCAATATGCAAAATCTAAGACTGAAACTGATTGTCACTCCATCCAAAAAAAAAAAAAAAAAATCTTGGTGTACAATTGAATAAACTATTTTTAAATCCAAAAATTGATTTATTAGGATTCTACGACTTCGGCTAGCTTACCAACTACAAAATCCGTCAGCTTAAAACGCGCATCTTCAGATAGTAGCAGCGCGAGTGGATATGTTGGCGGAAAACGTCCGAAAACGGAGAAAGTGAACGACAAAGCGAACGTGTCGACCCCGCCGAGCGTTACCTCATCGTCCACCACAACTTCTTCGGGCTTATCTTCGCCACAAACTAATCACGGTAGTCCACGTAAAACAGCCGAGTCTCTTCTTATGCGACCAACATACGTCACAAGACCTGTAAATTTACAATATTTTTTGTTTATAAAGTCGTTTCTAATTTTTTTTTTTTACAACTATGTTAGGTCACACCACCACTGGATGTTGAAAAGGTGTCTGACACTTTAAAACGAAAGAATATCAGGCCGTCTTGTCTCAATTTCGGTTTCCTTGGACTTGGAATTATGGGCCAAGGGATTGTTAAGAACTTGATCAACTCTGGCCATTCGGTCACCGTTTGGAACAGAACACCATCAAAAGTGAGTTCTCTTTTTGATTCGATTTTTTTGGTATTGATAGGGTTACAAAAAAAGTATAAGCAACTTATAGTCAAAATAAACAAATGATTGAATGATTGAATTGTGGAAAAACTAAAATTTAGTGATAAGGTGGTGTCATTACTGGAAGTAAAATTTACTTTGCAAATTATCGCGATATTATTAGTGAGTTTGCGCAACCAAAATGTGTGTTAAATTAGATTTACAATAAATTAAATATATGTAGTTACAAAATTCTGCCACTTGCACGAAGAATTGCTGTGCTGTGAAGCGTTATCACATGACTAAATTGCTCAATAATAAGATGCCTGACAATCATTTGCAGAATGCTAAATCTTTTTCTTGAAATTTTTCGCATTCATAATGGGTAATTTTACCTACAATCGCAAATTTAAAATTTTACTCCCCATTAGGCAAAATATTTGCGCAATTGTAAGAAAACAAAATCTTACATAAGCCACTCAAGAAATTTATTAACATAATCCCAAGTTTTTTTTAAATGCCTATTAATGGTGGTACCTCTTCAAGTTCTATGAATACATTCCCAAGAATATTATTCATAAAATGTTTTTATATTGAGGGTTTGTGCAGACGGACTCACAGAGAATAACATAATCTATTATCCCACAGAAAATACCATAGTATCAAAAGTTGTATGGGGTCATGCTTATAAGGGTTTTTCTAAACCCTTACGAGGACAATTTACGTTAATATTTGCGAATCATTAAAATATATTCTTTAAGAGTCACCTTAAACAATACAAATATCATACTTCGTGACATCAATTTCTGTAGCGAATTTCGTAGGTACGTTTTGGTTGTTGGGTGGGACGATTTATACATCTTATACCTACTACCACTACCATAAGTCTAACATGGGGGTTCACGCAGCTTAATTAAAAGATAGACTCAATAGTAAAGTTCATATTCTTACCTAGAGAATTTTTTTTAACGTTCAATAGTTCTCAAGCCAGCTCATAATGCGACTGGTGTTCACAAATTCAGCGAACCCCTGGTTTATGTTTATGCAACGTTTATTTCTGCATCCCCTATTGCACAACCTCTCTGTTAATGACCGATTATTAGTATAAACTTACGGTTAGAAAAAGCAGAAAGAACTGTAGCAATTACTGACGGTGATTAATTTCATATGTGAAAAAGAAAATTTTCTTTTTTTTATCGGTAATATTTTAAAAGTTTAGATGAAAATGACTGTTAGAATTGTCAATGGGTCCGCAGGTCACTGGTTGGCTAGTCAGCGCAAACTTATTTTGTAAAAATAATACAACTACATATACAGACAATTGATGTGTTTAGATTGGAAAAATGGATAAAAACAATTTACAAGTAAACTGTGACTGCGCAAACTCACTAATATTCAATAAGCCAATGTGTGATTTGATGTTGACCTTTCTGCGAGGTCAGTTACATTATATCAGAAGAGCGTAAGGAAGGGGAAAGATTTTGCTCTCCACAATGTGAGATAATCAAATCATTTAAGATACAAATACTTGGGAAAGTTTTAACGGTTAAAAATTTTCAAAGAAAATTCCATCAATAACAGGTTGTTTACAATTTTCCAATTCCCCAATACTCTTCACTGTAGAGAAACTAGTCCCCTCATCAACCACCCATCACTAATGAACTCGAACAGGAAATGACAACTTTTCATGACTTTATTACTAAAATTAAATTTTATTCAGCTTTTCCGAGTAACTTACACTGCAAGAATTGTCGCAACAACAGTATCGTATTACTGCACATTCACATATTCACAGGGAAAAGAAACAAAAAATTTTGTTCTAGAACTGAACTTCCTTCATAAAAATATAGGAACTTCTAATATTCGTTATTTTTAGGAAGACCCTTTAAATTTTTAATGCTAGTTTTTATTCTTTTCAAGGATATGTATTCATTAAATATTAAGCCTAACCCTAACTTTCCCCCCCTCAAAACAAAAAGTGCAATTTTTTAAGTAAACCATTCACACATAATACTGAAAAGAAAAAGAAACAATTTATGTAGATTAATCCTACAAAGAAAAAGAAAAACAAAGTATTCTATAATTCACACTTGAGTTTCCCTACTGCCACTTTGATTCTCACCATCTTCAAGTACAAGCGTGGTAACTTCTGGCGCTCCTACATCGATCTCTGGACATTCCAATTCAATTTGAATTTGACAAGTATCACTTTCCTTGGCTTCAATAATCGGTTGTACAACCACCAATTCTCTGACCACTTTTACCGGAGTGCTGGCACAACTGGACGTGAAGTTATCCTCCGAAGACGGAGTCCTCGAATGCGCCGGCGTGAAATAAGTCGACTCTTTGTCGCTCTGGTCGCTGCCGAATCGTATGTCATCGAATGGCGGAGGTGGCAGAGCAACCAAACCCGGATTGAAGACGGGATCATTGACGAAATCGAGGGAATCGCTTCTGGAGCAGGCCATACGACAACTTTCGATGTTGAGTGTCTCGAGGATCTTATTGAGGTGCAGTTGTTGCACTTTGTAGTTTTCCCGGAAACGGATCAACTGATGAGCACTGAACTTGCGGATCCTGTTCCTTTGGAAGATGTAGTTTTCACGTACTTTGCTCATCTGCTGCGAACTGTAGTCGCGCACTTTCTTCACCTGTTCATAGTACTGATCTCTCACCTTATCCAACTGTTGGGTGCCGAAGTCGCAAATGTCTCTGAGACGGTCCACTTGAGTGCCGTAACTATCTCTGATTTTATCCATCTGCTGCGTGCAATTGTCTTTGATCCTATTGACTTGCATTGCATAATTCTCTCTGAGACGCTCCAACTGCTGACTCTTGTATTGCTCAACCGTTTCAAGCATCTTTTTGATCTGCTTGGCCTTCGGAGAGACGACATCGCGGCAGCAACAACAGCCCCACCGGTTGATGGCCATGTTTACCAACTGGAACACCAGGAGGATGAAAAGCATTGCGATTGACGTCGCAACACCCACTAAGATACTGATGAGTTTGACGTGAATCAGAATCTGATAATTCAGGGTCAGAGTGACACGTGTTGTGGCGTTTGACAGCGAGTTGCTCGCCATGCACGTGTAAGTACCCGCGTCCACATTCAGGACCTGGGAGATGAATAAGTTGCCGTTCTTCAACACCCGAATCCTGTCTGTGAACATGGCCGACGATGTGGACACATTCTTTGTGTCGTGCATCGCTGGGTGGTCCAGTTGATAAGGAAAGTACCACTGCACCGGTAAAGAAGCCGGATAGAGATGGAATATGTGGTGGTTGCGTGGGAGGATCCACGTCAAAGATGGACGTGGATTTCCAGAGACTCGGCACTCCAGAAGCGCCGTAGCGCCCAAACGTGTCACCACCTCTTGGCTGTAGTTGGCGATTGTCGTTTCCGAACAGTTGAGTTGGGCGTCTCGATTTGGTGAGACGAGTTTCTGGGTTGCGAATTCCGGCGGGAATTTGCATGTGGTTTCTGTTATGTTCACTTGGGTTGCATTGAGCCACGAGTTTAGCCAGGCCATTTGACAGTCGCAGGTCCATGGGTTGCCAGAGATGTCTACATATGTTAAGGATTTGAGAGGGTATAAGAGTTGTTTATGGAGGGACGTTAGGTTGTTGTTTATCAGTAGGAGGCGCTGTAAGGATGTGAGGGACTGGAAGGCGTCTGGGTTGATGAAGCTTAGAGAGGGATTCTGGGATATTGAGAGAGTAGTTAAGGTTGTCAACTGTTGAAAGGCACTCTTATCGACGGTTGTAAGGTTGAGGTTATTTAGCATGACGGATTGGAGGTTTTTGGTCGACGCGAAGAGATTTGCGGGTAGTTGGGTTAGTGGATTCGCACTGAGATCAATTTTTTGGAGGTGTTTCAGTGGGTGGAAGATGGCTGCGTCCAGCTCGGTCACGTAGTTGTTGGAGAGGTTGAGGGTGTTGAGGTTGTCCAGTTCTGAGAAGGTTTTTGCTGTCATTTGGGTGAGTGAGTTGCGAGATAGATCGAGATCGTGGATGCTGGGAGGAAAAGTGCCTTCAGGGATTCTGTCAATTTCGTTGTTGCTTAGATCGAGTGTTGTTAGTCGATCAAGTCTGGCGAAGACTTGATTCGATATCGATCTCAGATTGTTTGAGGATAAGTTTAGGTGAGTTAAGTTGCTTAAGTCATTGAAAGTTTCGGTTGAGAGTGTCAAATTATTGGTGCTTAGATCTAGGTGACGAAGAGTAGCGCTGTATCTAACGATGACATTGTGAATAAATTGTGAATCATAGCCGTGCAGCGATAGACTTGTCACATGTTCCGGTAAATCGTTGGTCGAGAAGTATGTAGAGTGGCAAGAGACCGAGTCCAGTGTTTGACAGGTGCATTGGACGGGACATGGGGTCACGTGGTGCATTGGTTGGGCGATGGAATGACCATCGTTGACGAGGCAAATTATGATGCAGATGACGAGGAATAAACTCGACGCCCGCATCGAATCTCGTAAAAGTCTTAACAGGAAAGAAAAGTATTCATAAGTATATTTTAAACAACTTGAGAAAGCCTTAAGAAATTTCCTTACCTAATATTCATTTAACCAGTTGTCAGAAAATTGATAACAGTAATTGAAATTTCCTAATTCCTGGGATTTCTAGATGCGAAAAGAGAAAAACCGGTTCAAATTTTTTTACGTATTACCTTTTTATTTTAATTTTTTTTTTTTAGATTAAAATAAAATTATGTTGGCACTGGGTATAATCGAACAGTTTTTACGCGATTTTATGCACGTGTGGCTTCGTACTATTTTTTTCTGCTTTTTTTTTTTTTTTTTTAATCTTTGATCTTTCTAAAAATTCAACCACTTACCGTTCGGACTATGCGTTGTTATTTCCCCACTTTGTGTTGCCGACATATTCATGTTTTAGTTTTGCAAGTGATTATTTCAAATATATTTTTAAACACATGCGTAGTTATCTGTCTTGCGACATAATTTCGACGGATGTCGCACCATGTATCGGCAGACACAAGAGGGCCCGAACTGCGCCGCGATTCTCGATCACGACCGTTTGGAATTGAAAGGCCAAGCCAAAATGGCGCCCCAATAGTCTAGTGTGCGTGTGAATGACGCCGCTGCGAGCAGTTGGTGCGTTCGTTTCTATAGGGAGATGCCACACTGGTTGAGGGTGCAACTGTTTTCACCGTGTACTTAGAACCGTATCGTTCCCAACCGAATTATCAAGCGAGTGAAATTAATTCGGATATGATAACATAGCTCTAAAAAAAATTGTAAAATTTTATTTCCCGACCTCGTTTTTATCCCTGTTTATTGGTTTCATATTTTTCGTGTTTTTTTTGTTACTACTTTCTTTTTTTAATAATACAATTTAACATGAACAGTTTTTTGTTTTTGAGAAAATAAAATTTCTTGTTTTCTGATGAGAGATTGCTTCTAGGGTTTGTATCTCTAGAAAACATGTTTTGGGAACTGTACCATTCGTGAGTTTGAGGGTGAAGGAATTTCAGGTTCCCCCTACGGTCGATAAATGTGCTGAGTCTTGTAACAGGATGAAGTGACACAGGTTCTGTTGTTCCCCTGTTTTGAGTGTTGAAAGGGATTTTTTAATGTTGAGATGTTTTTCTTTGGAAATTGTATCAGGACTCTTGAAAAATTATAGTCTTGCAATTTTGTGATACAATTTCTTGTATGTCAGATCAAATATAAGGGTTTGATAATTCTTTGAAAAATATTAGTTAAGTTGTGTTTAAGTATTTTTTGAGTGAGTGCTGGTAGATAGATCAGATATTCAAAGCCTAAAGTCAAGACTCTCTTGTACAGAAAATGAAAATCCACTTTAACTAATATTGCAATAGATACTTAATCAATTCTTCCCCCCTCCCCAAATGAACACACCATATAAATTTAGCAGAAATTTTGTGAAAAAATGCAAAATATCACTCAAGATTCTCTGGTTTTTTAAAATTTCACGATTTCAATGCACTTTATCCTTTAATTTTTTATAAAGTTTTGGGGAAATCATATTGCAAAAGGGAAAAAGTAGTATATATTTCTCAAAAACTGGACATCTGGTCACCCTATGTGAAGGAGAATTAACTATAGTGGCCAAGGTGAACAACTCTTATCCCGTTACCTTGAAAAACAACATAGTACAAGTATGATGTTTGGCAGTAATGTGAAAAGAAATGAATTTACTGTAGGGATTACCCCTATTGAATTCTTTAAAGATCTGAAGAATCAAAACAGTGATATGTACTTGCTGAAGATCATATTGTCTTTTTTTTTTTTTTTTCAAATAAAAATAAACATTGGGAAACAACATCTGACATTTCTCTAAGTTCCTCTTTCTAAAACACTGAAGACATTTTTCTTACTTTTTTTACAGAATAAGAATTTTGACTAATTAAGGTGCCCCTTACTTAACTCAATTTTGGGAAAAAGATTAAAAACGTACTACCATTTTGACATATGTCCCTTGTACCCTTTAAGTTATGGAACAACTTTCCTCTGGTTTTACTTGCACTAAAATTGGATCAGAGAACGATTCTAATCAATCAATTTTTGTTGAACTTGAGATGAAAAGATATAAATTTATTGACAAAGACATAAAAAACTAATCTCGAAAATGAAAAAAAAATTGTTTGCTCATATGACAGGACCATTTATTTAAAAAAAAAGAATCATAAAGCATTAAAATAATAAAAAAAAAAGTTTAATCCGAGGATAAACAAAGAGACAAAAACAAGGATGTGTTTGTCTATTGTGTAACATTTCTTTTTTCGAAATATTCGTGCCAAGTTCAGTGACTTTTACGAATCGTTAGGCCTAATAGAAGCCTAACTTAGGTGGGTGTGGGGTAGAAATAAACTGGTTTTTGGAAAGGTTACAAGTTTATTAAACTTGATTTAAGGGGGACAGAAATCGATTGTTTTTGTAGTAATTTTTTCTGTTCAAATTTTTTTTCAGTGTCGAGATTTTGTAAAAGCTGGAGCCGTTAAATTGCAGACTCCGGCTGATGTAGTGGCTGCATCCGACATCACATTCTCTTGTGTGGCAGATCCAAAGGCTGCCAAAGAGGTATTTTTTTTTATATATAAATATAAATTTTAAATTTTTATTTAAAATGTTACGTTTTTTATTTTTTTTTTAAAGTTGGTATTTGGTAATTGCGGGGTGTTGCAAGAAATATGCAGTCCAAAGGGCTATGTGGAAATGACGTCGGTCGATGCAGAAACTTCCAACGACATTGCCGAAGTAAATTGATTTTATTTTTACTTTACACGTTTTTTTTTTTTCCCAGGGAATGTGAAGAGTTAAATTGGTGGGATTGTACAGTTTCAGAATTTTTATGTGGTGGTCTCTTAGGCTTAAGGTTTAATCCTGGGAATGAAATAGTTTAATATTTTGGGTGTAGAAAAACATGAATATCCAAGTGGGACTGTTCGACCAAATTACGGAAAACGAAATTCCCTTGCGTATAACAAAATATTATTCTGAAATTGAGTGAAATTTTATCGATCGCGTGCGAAACCAATGCGCATGAGTATTGAATACACAAAATGAAGGATTCTGTTCAATCTAACTAATCAATGGTTGGATTGACAATTAGATTCAAAGTTATCGATGCTAACTATACCGAATTCGAAAGATCAAATCACATTTGAATTTTTGAAGTTCAACTGATTTTTTTTTTAATGACTTTAGTTCATAAAATATTGTAAGCCAATTAGCTGTATTTATACAAAAGCTAATGTAATTTTGGATGTATTTACGTGATCATGTGTTTACGAAACCACAAACCGTCTAATATGAAATATTGAGTAACTATTTTTAAAAATGGGCTGGATTGAGATTTAATTTCAATTTGTATGAAAAATTTTCAATTTCCTTTAGGTTGTTGATGTTAAAGTTTTATAAATATTAATATTTTTTAAAATTTAGTTCTGATGGAAAAAATGACAAGAAATTTTCTAAACTCCTTAATTCCTAAATATTGTGTTTCATTTTTAAAAATTAATCACTCCAATTTTTATTATTTTTTAAAGGCGATAACGGCTCGTGGCGGTCGATATCTCGAAGCTCAGTTACAAGGAAGCAAAAGTCAAGCCGAAGAAGGAATGCTCATCATTTTAGCAGCCGGAGATCGCCATTTGTTTGACGACTGCCAAACTTGCTTCCAAGCCATGGGCAAAAGTTCATTCTATTTAGGTGAGGAAGCTCGCCTGGTGCGCTACTCCCTACTAAAAGCCTCCAAACCAAACCGAGGCTCACCTCATAATTTTCCCCAATATTTTATACGATCAAATTTAATGAAGAAATAAGATGGAAGGGGCACCCGTCTTTTTCTACTCCATAAAAAATTTCACCCATTATTTATATCAAAAACTAATCATTAAGGCTACAAATTAGCCTTTCTGCTACTGTAATTTTAAAAAGAAACAGCAACGACCTTCGATCCTTTTTTTAAATTTGTAGAAACTCGATTCCGAGCGGAATTTTAACTCGAGTTTAAAATTCGAAGGTTATTTTTCCTGTGTATATTTACACGTAAGCGGGATCGTTTTAATAGTTATTTTAATGTATAAATTCATAAAAGATCGAGAACAAAAGAAGTGGGGCTCGTTTTCACATAAAATGGCGTCGTCGTATCGATTTTTTTTCACCCATCTTTCTCCCCAATGGCTTCTCCACGCACCTAACGCCATCCGACGGCGTTAAAAGGAGTTGCTATAAATTTAATTATGAACTAAGGCAGCGCTGATGAGTAGTGACATCTTGCGTCGGAAAACGAAGTTTTTAAGGGTTATTTAAAATAAAATTAGAATATTATAAATGGTACCTTTTCTAAATTTACAGGTGATGTTGGCAATGCGGCTAAAATGAATCTGGTCATCAACGTGATGATGGGAACGATGTTAGCTGGTTTGGCCGAAGGAATGGCGTTGGCAGACCGAGCAGGTCTTCAACAGAAAGATGTTCTTGAAGTGTTGGAATTGAGCTCTCTCTCGTGTAATGCAATCCTCGATAAAGGAAAAGGTGATATTAGCTTTTTGTTAAAATCATTTTTCAATTTATATTAACACATTTTACTGCATTATTAGCAATCATTGAGGGAGCTTTTCCTACGTCATTCCCATTACAACACATGCAGAAAGATCTCCGGTTAGCTCTCGAATTAGGAGATCAATTGGAACAACCTTTACCTCTTGCATCAACCGGCAATGAGGTTTTAAAATATATTTTTAAAAAGAAGTTCTCATAAACTAAACAAGCTATTAGGGGTTGAATCAATAGCGAACTGGTGCATTCACTATTGAACTCAATGTAAGATTCTTAATTACGTCATCAAATCAAATGAGAAGTAGTTAAAAGCAGGATCGAAATATCATGTAAACAACCACCTTCTGCAACACGTGACCTGACCTGGTCTTGTGTGATGCTCTAAGAACGATGAAAATAATGGTCTAGGCTTACTTGTAACTATAATTTTTTTGATTTTTTTTTTTTAAAGTTTTTTTTAACGATATGAAATTACATTTGTACAAAAACTTAAGAGATTTTTATCTATATTACATTTATATTCTTCCATTACCTGCCATTAAATGCACCAGCAGGTCTTATTAATTATTGCGTTATATTACAAATTCCTTTTTACATTAAACTATACAAATTGATACAAAACATTTCACAACGAATTGGAAACCCGATATTTAAACTAGTCTTAAAATCTTAAAATAGTCCAAAATAGTAAACAGATTTAGTTTGGCCACCAGTTGGCGGCACTTGTACAAATCCTATTAGCGTAATGAATATTTTGTAAGATGGTACACGATTAACGTCGTTCTATATTTTGACTATATTGAAAATAGTGAGCACTTTTTGGAGATGTAAAAAGAGTTTGTCATCATTAAGTTTCCACTTCTGTAGCCTGTTTAGTTCATGAGAAACCGTCTTTAATCAATTTGAAGTAAAGTTTACTCAAGTTATTTTATTTTGTAGGTTTTTAAACATGCAAAACGACTGGGTTACGGTGAACACGACGTTTCAGCAGTTTACATTCGAGCGCGATTTTAGTAGTTATAAAAATAAGGTGACGGAAAAAGAGGAAGTAGTTTTCAAAAAAAAAAAAAATGAAAAGCACTTTTCCCATCCCTCTACATCATTGCAAAGAGTTAATAAAATTACTCATGTATTCAGGGTTTGTGGCAAGCAATAGGATTTTTTTTATCAGTTTGAAGAAACTTGACATTAAATCCTCTTTTCCAAAAATTTTAATTTAATCTTAATTTTATTTTTTTCCAATCAAATTTTAATTTTTTTATCTTGGTTAGTTAGGCCTGGTCCCTGAAAATGTGTGCAAAGATGTTGATACTTGGGAATAATTTCGATGTAACGTACCTGCACGTGAAATTGTCATTGATTAAGTCCTGCTTGGCCCTTGTTTTAAGTTTAGATGAGGTTTTTTTTTTTTTTCTCATTGTTTTCAAAATTTTTAATTTTCTGTAAATTAGAATGACCAATGTCAATCGACATAGAACATGCAGTGCCTACTCAATGATGAATTTAAAAAAAAATAATCATCTCATGATCATTATAAAAATATCTGTAATTACTGTATGTATCATAACCCTTTCCCCCACCTATTTTCTTTCTATTTGAAAATCGTTTAACTCATGATACTTTTAAAAAAAATAGTAAAAAAAATGTAGCTTAGGTTATTAGTATTAGAGGAAAACAATCTGCTTTGTTATGGTGAAGCTAAATTTTTCATCATTTTCCACATGATATATTTTTTGTAGTAGTCTGTCTTATTGTGAACATATTAAGTAATGGGTCATAATCAAGATTTATAAAAGAAAAATATTTGTTTATTCTTATGAATGTATTACAATTGGTTCTTATAAAAAAAAAACTTTGGTTTTGTTATTTTTTCAGTTTCTTGTATTTAATCACCAAGACATTTAATTAAATATTTTTAAAGTCGGTGAGATATGTTTTTTCATCTGTAAATAAAATGCCCAATTCCTTTATATTTAAAAGCTGCCACAAACCTTGAAAAGCTAATTTACAAGTTGGGAAAATTTGAATTGAAAAATATCATGTGTCAAACCTTTTTCTTCAACCCTTTTTCCTTCATTGAAAAAAAAAAATGTTTGCTAAGATTTAAAAAAAAAATCCCTTCTCTGAAAGAAAAAAAGTAGATTTTTCTGTGCTATTGTATATCGTTTGTTGTGTCCATCTCATCTGTTTTCATGTAATCGATTTATTCTTCTGTAGTTGTAACTTGTAGTTTTGGCACTCGACAAGAAGAGAAAAAATTATATGACTCCGGAAAAAAAAGGAAAATAAATAAAAAAAAAATCTTTTACACAATTTTCTTATTTTACTAATGTTGCAACACTTTAATTACATAGACCAATCGGATTATGTCAGTGTCCTACTTGGTGCGGTTAAGGCCAGAGGATTCCAGGATTCCATTTATTTATAATTCCAATTTTTTCTTTTTTAAAAAAAATTTTAAATGAAAAAGTGGTTTTAAAAAAAAGTGAGTTTGTGATTTCTTAGTTTACTCTCCCCATATCCGGAATTCGTTACGTGCGGTGACGTCATACGTCATCACGCGATTTTAGTCTGAATTTCCTTTTGCAGCTAAGATTTTTTTTCATTATCTCCGCGTTGCCTTGGTTATTGGTGGGGATGTCAACGTCATCCCTCAAGGGCAATGTCCGTAAAGTTACTATATGAAGTTTTCTTTTTTTAAGGGTGACATGGGATTTTTCATAGTTGATAGTTGATGCGTCATTTGTTATCGTGATTAATTCAATTGGTTAGATTAAAACGCCAAATTATACAATTTTGGTTGAATGTTTATTATGAATTTTGATGAGGTAATAATCCGCAAATTTTCGTAATTGGTTTTTCTTAAGTCATCTTACGCAATCATTGTTGTTGTTGTTGGAAATGTATTTGTCATTGTTTTAAACTGTAATTGATTAATAATCACGGTTATAATATGGAATTAAAATTATTACTTTCTTAAAAAAAAAAAAACCCAAAGAATTTGAAAAGGAAAATAATTTTTTTATTTTGAAAACAAACAAACAAACAAAAAAAAAATCTTAGGTCATTTCTACAAAACCCAAACATAACTCTGTCCTGAATCTCTAGGTATGTGTAATACAATTTTCCAAACACTGCTTCCGCATCTGGCGACCCCACGTGACCAGATACCGCAAACTGAGTGCTATGACGTCGCCCCGATTAACAGCTGTGTCCGAATACGCTTCATCAATTTAGTATCCCCACATCCGTCAAAAAATAAAACCACTTAAAAACAACTCCCTAAACAACTTTTATCAAACGTCCCTATCTAAAAATTTGTAAACATACATCTTAAAAACTCCTGCAAATAATACCTTCAACGAAAACCCCGCAGAAATAAAATAAAAACAGACGAGACGCGGAGTGATACAAATTTGCACTATCTGTAGCCAGGCTCTGCAAAGACATGTCTGCCGAGACGGCCGTATCGCAAAGTGGCAACTTGTGAAAAAAAACTAATCCGTTATATTTACTTTGATCATAATGAAGAAGAAATGTGCGGATAAGGGAACCGATGATGTGAGATTTATTTGAAGCGAATGGAACGGAATGTCGAACAAGATGTAGCGACTTGTCGAGCAACGCAAACCGATTTCAGCTGATCCTAGGCTTAAAACGCTAGTCAAGCTGGCAGCCACTTAAAAAAATCTTACATCTGACTTTAATTGACCATCCTAAAATTCGATGGGTGCACAAACATCCGTTTAAACGATAGAAAAATGTCGTATGCAAATAATAGCAGGTAAGATTCGGAAATAAATGAGTGTACAAAAAATGTTGGTATTTTTGCTGCGTATCCAACAATAGACGGGTCGGCCATCATGATTTGAGTTTGTCACATTAAAAATGTGTTTTTAAATTGTTTTATGGTGTTTTACAGGTTTTAAGAAGCGTACGGAAGGTGATTGATGGGGTTTTAATATGGGGGTTTGTGAATTTTGGGTGATTGAATTGTATGAAGTGTGTTGTAATATCAACCGGTGCGAAGAGGATGGTTTTTAACCTCGCTCCAGGTTAAAACTTTAATTTTCAGTTGACCTCGGGTAGTTAGAAATTTAGTTTAGGGTTTTGTTTTCCGGGTTTGGGTAGTTGGAGTGCCGGGAAAGGGTTTTGTAAGGTGTTTTACGAGTGTTTTAAGGGTGATATGAGAGGGTGACATGGTGGAGGTGTTTGATTGATAAGACATCATTTGTGGGGGTTTGTCGGGTTTATGGGTGTTATGTGGGTGTCTGTGGGTGTTTATAATTTTTGCTAAGTATTTAGATATCCTTTCGTCTAATAATTGTGATTTAATCTTTTTGTTTCTATATTTTGATCAGTTTTGGATTATGATGAATATTTTTTGGTTGTTTGTGGATGTTTTTTCGGTTTTGGTAAGTATTGGTATTAAATTTAGTCTGGTAATGGCGTTTAGTGCAAAGTAGGACACCATTTTTAAACAGATCCGGAATTTTTGTTTGGTTTTTTTTTTTTTTTTTTTTTTTTTTCTTTTTTTTCTTCAGGGAAAGAAATTTTTCTTATGTAAGGGATTTTGGTGATAAAAATAAAGTTTTTAAAGCCCGCATAAAAATGACTTTTTTGCAAATTATGTGTTTGTATGTTACTAATATCTTTTCTAAATTTTTTTTTTGTAGATAAGATTAAAGAAGATGGAAGATTTTCTGTGAAAAGTATTTTTCTAGGAAAGGAAGAATTAAATTAAATTTTTAGGTGTAAAAAATCGTGCTGAGGAAAACTTGTGGGGTTTAAAAATGGCGGAAATATTTGGCACTTTACATATCAACAACAAAATTTTGTAATTTATTAATAGGTCATTAATATTTTTCTATTTAGGTCGAAATTTGTTTGGGTTTTTATCAAATGTCAAGCTGTTGTTTATTATTATTTGAAAAACATTTCCTTGTTTCTTTTATTTAAATGGAAATTCATTTTGTTTAAAAATTTCGTTTCAGTAATCGAGATTTGCTGCGCCAACAACAGCAGAAAGCTAGGCAGCAGCAAAAAGCTCGAGATGGGAAGGATAGTTCGAGTAATTCGGTTGGATTATTCACTGAACCAAAAAAGGTAAATTAAAAAAATGTGAAAATAATTATAATTAGGTAAGTGATGTTCATTGTACAAAGTCGTAACACTAAGGGAGTTTGACCAATAATAGTTATACTTTAACCCCGGTTATTGTTGTACACCAATATCAACAAACGGAAATTTAAAAGTTAACTATTGTTACTGCAACCTGCGTTAATGAATACTTTCTACTAACCGCCAGATATGTCACTGCCAAACAACATGGGAAGTGACCGGCAGACAATATCCCGTCTAGCCACTGATGCTAAACCGGCACTAGGCTTAAAATTCTTTAAGAATAAACTCATATTTTGCTAATGGAATAACATGTTTTCGTCGAGATATTTTAATCAAGTCAAGGTGTATTGGCACTTCTGACATGTTCTTGATAAGAATATTGTAGTTGTTATTTTTTAATCAAAAGGTGCCCTACTGCTACGTTTAATTAACAATTGTGATACATCTGCGTCAAGTTACTTTTGCAATGACATTTTTTCTTTAGATCACGTCCGCGTTGACAATTTACTTTACTTTAGACCTATGAATTGAAAAAATAATTATGTTGGAAGAAGTTTTTGACGAAGTGGCAATTGAAATTGAAATAATTTTTGAGAATTTTTTTTCAATTTAAGAACTTGGGTAAAAAAAAATTCAAATACCTACGTTTCATAAGCGTAAGAATTACCATGAAACTATTCGTTTCAGCTAACAACCGGAACCATATTTTGGAACAAAAGTTCATATTTATTTGTATTATTATGAAATCATTCTTTTATATAATCATACCTTTCAAATTCATATAGATTTACACGAACAAAATAATATTATCCTGCATATATAAGCGAGTTATAAAGCGAGAGCACGTTCCCTGGGTATTTGTTGCAGTTGGTTTCAACAAGGTCACAACACATTTTATTTACATTACACATGCAAAATTCTTTTCCATCCTCTTAGGGCTTTACAAAAATGATGATGGCAGTTGTACTAGAGATTTCCCCAACTAAAATTTGAACAAATTTAAAAATATGTCCATGAGATGAAAGTTGTAAGGCAGAGAGAAAATCATGAACTAAGGCAAGACCTTTAAAACGTTAACTAGAATAAGAGCAGTATGGTTGGGTATATCAGCTGCCAAATTATTTTGTAGTGTTTAGTTCGCAATTTACAAATATTAGACCGATAAGATTTTTTCTGCTCAAATTTTTATAAGATAATCGTTTAAGTCAATTTGCATAAGCTCCATATTTGCGGTAAAGCAATAACTTAAAATGCCAAACGTGCCTGAGACGTCATTAGACGGAATGATTTTTCAAAAGTGTATCTTTGATGACGTACATTAAGTTAATTAGTCCTGACTGAACTTGAAAATATTAAGTCTTAATTTATTTTGACTAAAGGTGGAGCCATCAAACGACGATGAAATCATCAAAAGGATCAATGACACTTTGGGTTCGTACGCCGATTTCATCTCATCCAACCCGAAGAAAGTGATCGGCGTAACACGGCAACAAGTGCCACTCGTGACCCCGCACGAGTCGCCTTCATGCAACTATAATCAAGCGCCTTCCAAATCGAAAAACCACCGTCACAATAACAACCATCATGTCAACAGCCATCATCACAACCATTTGAATGGCAAATACAAGCATCAGTCGATGGCTAGTAATGCCAATATCATCTCCAATTCTTCTCAATCAAACTATTCATCGCTAAGCAGTAACAACACTTCGTTGTCATCATCGAACAATTCCGATGTGGCTAAGAATAGTTTCACAACATCAGCAACAACAACTACTACAACTACAACAACAAATTCCTCGAGTATCAACGCCGATTTGACAGTTGGCAACAAATCGACGCCTGTTGTGCCTTCCTCGAGGATCCACCAAACGTCGTCGTCGTCGCCCAAACAAAATAAAGAAAAGAATTCGGCGATTCCTTCGACCAAAGGGACGCTAGTCAATCACAATGGTCGACTCAATGGTCACACCGAGAAGAAAAGTCGCCAAAAATTGAATCTCAATATTGATGAACAGGTTTATTCAACAAATTTATTGATACATGTTTACATTTTATTTAAATATGTTTTGAATTTTTTTGCAGACAATTTCCGACAGCAGGGTTGATGTTGAGAATATTTTGAAAGTGAGTATTTAGAATGGCTTTAGTCGGAAGTTGAAATTTGTGTAATTTCTGTCTAAATGCATTCACCTACGTGTATTAGGGAGCTCTTAGTGCAGTCTTGTAACGGCTTAGAACGCGATGACAAATACAACTTATGCAGACACTTATGATTGGTGTAATTAAGTGGCACGCAAACAACTGAATCTGGGGATGCATAGAAACTTAATAGTAGGGAACTAACGAAATTTCTAAGTTAATAAGTCAAGCTTATTGAGTTTTATTTTCTCTATGGAAGGCTGTGAAGTGAGAAATTTCTTATACGA
This sequence comes from Pachymerium ferrugineum, assembly GCA_034686365.1. NCBI lineage: Eukaryota > Metazoa > Arthropoda > Chilopoda > Geophilomorpha > Geophilidae > Pachymerium > Pachymerium ferrugineum. Next base: position 36,600 of record JAQGAS010000171.1, on the reverse strand, counting down.
CAGTTTGCGCTCTATTACTCAATGAATATTCTGCTTACAGCTTTAACATAATTTATGCGATCATTTTCTATGGTAAAGAGACTTACACAAACTCCTATTAATTACGAATAGAGAGAAAAACTGAATATGTGTGAGTTAGTTCTAGAATCACGTGGCTCAAACGCCCATTAGGTGTTTTATATCACATGATTGAGTAGAATTATATGTGTAATTAAAACCAGTTTGTAATTACAAAAGTTGATTACCGTGTTTGCATTTAGACAATGATAACTATCTATTTTCAATTCACTGCAGGAAATGTTTACTGCCCCTTTAATCAGGAATTTTCTAAATAAAACTTTATATTTCAATTTAACAGGAAATGATCGTGCCCACGCCTCTCACTGCCATCCATACGCCTCGAAAAGAGGACAAAGAGACGAAATTTCCTTTTACAAACGGGCAAAAAGCACAGGTGCTAAAATAATACAAAAGCTATTTTAATATAATACATCCAGTCATTTAATTTGATTGGCAGTAAAACTTTAGATTTGTTTTGCTTACGTGGTATTTAATTGTCTTTTTTATTTTTTAAATCTTTAACAGGAAAAAGATAGCGAACAGTTGAATTCCAAAGGTGAGATATTTTAATAAGTTAAAGTTTATTTTATACAAAGTTTATTAATTTCCTTTCTACATTCTTTTAGTTTGCGAAAATGGGAAAACTAGCAAATCTAATTCAACTGAGAAAGGGTAAGTTATTAAAATTAAAATATTTAAAGTGAGAGGAAGTTTTTTAAGGCAAAAGAGTAGGGAAAAAATTGTCATTCGACTGCTGTTTTACTGAGGAAAAAAGACAGCGTCATAATTCTTAACGATATCGATGCGTGAGTGGAAATTTCCGACGCGAGACGTCGTTTTTAAAAAAAAAAAAAAATCTTTAAAAAATACATGATTTAAAAACCAGAAGAAAAAGATTTAAAAAAATATGTTTATAATAACAGAAAAAATTAATTTTTAATAAGGGAAAAGTTTAAAAATTAATTCGGATGTGGGAGTTTGTTGTTCAGTTTTCCTAATTATAAGATCGACACTTGTCGAGAGCCCGGTGCAGTCGATCGATTTTTTAGCTAGCAAGCTCGTCCGACTCCATGTTGACGGTATTGGTTGGTGGTGGAACCTGCTCTTACTCCCTGGGTCGATGAAGTCGACCGTTCGGCTGGTTGCGTAGCAAAACGTAGGCGTTTTGGCTTGTCCAGGATCAGGCGTTTGGCGGTCACATTTTTCGAGATGGTCGTGTACGCTTCTAAGTGATGATGCAAATTGTTATAATAAGAAGAAGATGATGATGATGATGATGAGTAAAAATATGGACCGTATTTGAAAAAATTGTTATTTTAATATGAGGAACGATTGGTAAAGTTTACGTTTTAATGGGAAAAAATGAATTTTATTTTTTTTTTTTAAACATTTTTATTCGAATGCATCGAATTATGAAATATTTTCCTGTGCTATTTGTAGAGAGGAAATTGTATTTTATTTGGTTTGTAGAGGCGGAAAATGTGGAAATGCGATGATTATTTAATAGTCGTTTATAAATTGCGTCGCGTCTTCATTTCCTAATTTTCCAAGATGTATAGTGTTTTGAATGATGATTTAACTGGTAATTGATACGGCATTTATAAATATTTATATCCGTTTTCTATATTTTAATTTCTCAAACTACCATAAAAAGTTAAAAATTAACCTTGGATTTTTTATTTCTGAATTATTTTTTTGTTTAAAAAAATTCCTCTCTTCTATATATTTAACGTCTACTTTATTACAAAAAATACAAAAATACTTTATTAATTTTTTTCTCATTTCAGGTTAAATCTTGAAAAAGACTTGGAAATAAGTGACAGTGATGACGAATCGGTAAGATCCCAGCCTCTTTTTGGAAAAAAAAAAAAGGGGGAGGAAAATTCACCTGTCTTTGATTTCCCGAACTTTTTTTTTTTTGCAACTTGTTATTTATCACCACTTTTTTTTCTCCTTAAAGTGGCAGTCGGTGAGCGGTTTTAACTCTTTGGTTCCCCCTTTTCTCCCTCCCCCCCCTCCCCCCCAAAAAAGTTTTTTTTTTTGTTTGTTGAAAAGAAATGGCGTCCTACGTTGCGTGCGTGTATATATGTGTACGTCTTTTCTCTCTTTTACCGATCTTTTGTTGCACGGTATAGTGCACTTTGATCAAATAAACCAGTTCTTTGAAAGGCGCACATTCTCTATCTAGATTAGCACCACACCAGGAGCCAATCTCGTTTGACGTAACTCCCCTTTACTTTTAGTGGGTTGGCCCAAGGGTTGATGCTTGCTTCACCGACCACACTCAGAAAAGAGAGAGACGGCAACTTGCACTTTATATCTATTTTTTTCTTTTCTCTTTGTTTTCCCCAGGTTGCCTTGACCAAGAGGGGAATCCACAATACAACAACTGCTAACACCCTCAATATTACAAAGTAAGTTGATTTATTTCAATAAAAAGAACAAGACAACACAAAAATACGATTCCCTCAAAAACTCAATATTTTTGAGATTTGAATTTTTTTTGGGTGTGAGTCAAACGAAGCGAGAGTTGTTTGTGAAGGAAGTTGGCTGGATTTAGCAAGATAAGGTCGTTTAGTGGGTCGGGGGTGGTGGATCGTGAAATGTGTTTATAATTTAAGAGATTTTTTTTCTTTTTTACTTATTGGTGTTGATGATTATTATTAATGAGAAAGAATGTTAATTTTGTTAAAGATATGCATCAATTAGTTAGGGTGACATTTTCTTGTGGTGAGATGAGACCAAGGCTGTCTCCTTGGTAACATACTTGATTATCCAAGAGAGGAAAAATCAATAAAACACAGCACCGCATGTGCGTGCAAAATCACTCGCTCTTCTGATGCTATCGTTTACCATACCTTGAAAGAGGGAAATGTCCATGTGTCCACTCTTGGAATTGATTTTTTTTTCTTTGTTTTTTTTTTTTTTAGTTCGCCGAATCCGAGTGTTTTAATAAATCCTCCAAAGTTAGTTGATGCAATGTCTTCAACATCGGATAGTAGTTCGAGCGATTCTGAAGACAGTAGTTCCGGATCGGATTCGAAAGATGACAGCGACTCTGAATCCGAAGAAGCGGACAAAGAAGCTCCGACCGAATCCCCTAAAGTAGATTATTAAAAATGCACGGTTTAAAGGTTTACGAGGTTATTAGGGTTTCTGTTGAAGCCGTATTTTAATCTGTGTAATGAATATTTTGTGTAGTGGGTGGATGTTAGGGGGAATGTATTTTGGTCTCTAATGTGATGATGAGGAATATTTTGAAATGTGAAATAGTTTTGCGCAATCACATCTTTGTAACGAACGCCTCTTCTGGAAGAAATGAGTTGTAAAGTTTACTTTGTAACACGAGATGCAAGGAAAGACAATGAAAAATTTTATCACTTCCGGTTGCAGAGATTTGAAGTTGCAAAATGTTTTAGCTGTTAGGGGATTTAATTATAAGGGATTAAGGCAAACTTGACAAGTTTTGAAGGTCTACTGTCTTAATTGTGGGGTGTAATAAGATAATATCTGAATACTTGTTGCTTTTATATATAGCTACTTTCTAAGCCTCTTGTTATTTTAAATTGCTGACTATTTCATAATCTTGTATTACATTTGACTTTATAATCGTGCTGGCATTTAATTTTATGTTCTACAAACCGTCTCCAACGGTACGTTAATTTGGACGTGTTCAATTGTACGCTAAAGAACTGTCTTTTTTTAGCTATAAATGACGCCAGAGCACTTAAATTTTTTTCACAATCTTGTTGTACAAATACAAATTCTCAATGCCATTTTTCTGCATTCAATAACCTCGTAAACGTTTTGCATTTAACTCTGTAGAAACATTTTTAAGTACAATTTCATTTTTTAGGGTCAAAATGGTGGTTGGGATCTATCGTGTTTCATGATCAAAGTTCGTCCCGGTGCGCACTACCCAGGCGTCGGCGACGTACCTGTACCAACTTCTGGATCGTTACCGAATACAACAGTTTTAGGCAATCATGTTGAACAACCTCTCGTCTCAGACTTAAAAATGGAGGACGACCGAGTCGACAATGACGTTAAACCGAAACCGTTCAAAGTAGGTCCGCGCACTCCACCAACCGAACCGATGGAAGATGAGGAACCATCGCGAACCAAATCGAACTTACTCGATTCGGATGAGGATACGAAAAACCCCGAATTGAAAATGAATGAGATGAAACAGGAGTTAGACAATAACAAAAAGTGTTTGAATAACAAAGTGAAAAGTGAACGGGGAAGAAGCAACTCCCGGGGCTCCAAGAACCAGACGAAAAAAGAGGCGAAGGTTGTAAACGGAGTGACGAACTCCCACAAACCCCACTCGCAAACGAAAACAAAGTCGACCTCATCCGTCAAAGGAGCTAAACAACCGCGATCCAACTCTCGCTCGGACACAAAGTCCAAGCAAGGGACTGGAACGGGGAAAAGGAAACACAAAAAGAGCCCCAAGTCAGAGGAATTTCTGCCCAGTGCAGAATCGTCCGATGACGACGAGATCGACGTGGTTGGAACGCCGAGCCCCGTTAAAATGGAAGTCAAGAGCGAAACGGTGACGGAAAAGCACGCTGCTACTCCAAAGGAAAAGTTGTCGTCAAGCGAAGAAATTTCTACGCTGCTCGGTCCATTGAGAGAACGGTTGTTGTCGCCCATTGAGGACGGGGCAATTAAAGGGAAAAGTAATGACATTCCATCTCTGCCTGGTGGGCGGCCGCTCATTGTAAGAATCAGTTTAAGCTTGCTTAGTCGTGTGCCGCCCTTTCCACCGAAACATCGGACGGCGAGCGGGGATAGAGTCGTTGCAGTAAGTGAGGTGAAGCAAGAGGAGGTTACAGCGCCAGTGAAGGAGAAAAATGGATTGAAGGCAGTGAAGAAGAGTGGCGAAAGCGGGGTGAAAAGCGGAGCAAAAGTACAAAAGCGGAAAAATTCCGACTCGAAAATGAGTAGTGAGAAGAAACCGAAGTTGGCGTCGTCGAAGACAATTGGCAAAAAACAAGAGACTAAACAGAAGCCAGTAAAATTATCTACTAACAAAGACAAAACTAAAAGGTTTCGCTATTTGGAATTATTTTCTTCTTCAAAGAATATTGATGTGTTTAACGTGTTGCTTTTATGCTGTCAAGTGTTGCCATATCTTTAACCCAACGATACCGTGGCAATCAATTGTGGTAATTACAGAATTGTAAAAATTGATTGCGATTATCCAAATTTATAGACTAAATCTTACAGATAGTAAAGGTGTAAATTAAAATTGGCTGTATTGTAACATTTGATTGTCTCATACAAGAGGTCGGCAACCACGTCCGTTTTGATATCCACCACGCTAAAGTTAATTCAATTAAAAGTAACTTGACAACAATAAAGATAGTGCAATACTCTTACGTATCCAACAAAGCTATTGCAATCAAGCATTGCCATAAAAGACTTGCGTATTTTTAACGTAGCAATTGCACTAGCCTCTATTGTTGCATAATTGTTTTAATTTATATGATAAACAATACAGGCCATAAGCTCTATCATTGTAAAATTTAGCATTCCGCGAAACTTGAAACAAAACGATTACAATTTTGAATATAACGCCTTCGTTATTATTGTTTCTTGTATTTGCACTTACCTGAATAATGTAAAACCGTTTTGTTAGAGTTAAGGCAATTAGAATTTAAATTTACTGCCTGGAATGTTTAGTTAATCTACAGTTTGAGAGTCTGTCTTGTTGCCAGCATATGGCTTGAATACCGTGATAAGAGTCCTCTTTTGCATACTTAAATGCATTGATATTCTTTGAGATTCTTTTGTAATTTAAAACTTTATTATAATATTTTCAATTTTATTATATAGTGAAAAAAATCCTGAAGAAGATGTGAGGTGGGACACTAAACCTGTAAAACGAACCTCTGAGAGACGAGGAAGTACCAGCAGTTTGGCCTCTATGTCTAGTGTTAAGAGTCATAAGAGCAACAAGGAATCCCGTCGGGATACTGCTACCCCGGTTGACAAACAAGACTCCAAGTAAACGAACAATTTCTGTGGATGAAAGTTTCCTTTAATTGATGTACGTATATATTTTTTTGAAGTTCGGTACCAGCAAAAAAACAACGCACTCAGGACCATTCTCAAGAACCAGAACCCCGGACGCCATCGGTGGAGCCCAAACCAACAGCGACTGAAGTGCCGGTTAAACGTGAGAAGGAATCAAAGAAAAGTCGAGAGAAGACGACAAAAGAGAGCGTAATTAGCAATAAGAACAATAAACTCAAGGATTCAGGGGAGCGGGGCACTTCGAAAACGGAGCTTCCGCTCACGAATATTCCTAGTCAGGTACCTAAATGACACATTCTTTAAATTTTTTCAGTTCAGTAATAAATTTTGATTTGGTTTTCAGATTGCACCATTGACAGACGCGGACGAGCAAGTGGAAAGTTTAGAACGCAATACGAATCACGACAGGTTGATGGAAACGCAGCCTCGAAATGTTACGGGCGATTACGGAAGGATGGCTGCAGATCCCCGTTCTTTGTATAATAAGATGTATAACGAAGACTCGGAGGAAAAGTCAGTCGATAACCTTAATCGCTCTAAAAGAATATTTATATTTATGACTAATACATTTTTTTCTAAAAAAAATTATTCAGGATGTCGTCTGATCATTACCTATCAGAAGCAAAGAAATTAAAACACCAAGCAGACAAAGAGGTTAGAGAAAGCTGGAAGAAATTGGCTGCAACAAGAGAATTATATTACGAATTTTGTATTTAGATTGACAAGACAGCTCAAGCCATGAAATATTTGGACGCTGTGCTTTATTTTATTCTCACTGGCAATGCGATGGAAAATGACCGGGTGACAGAAAAATCCGCTTTTACGATGTACAAGGACACACTACATCTCATTAAGTAATAAAGAAAAAATTTTAATGCTGACTGGGTTATATTCATTTAATGGTTTTTGATAGATTTATCTCATCAAAATTCAAGAATCATCCGACTAATTCTCATAACGTTAATGTCGACAATAAGTTGCAAGTTTTAAGGTAAATATTTTTGCTCCTTAAGATGCTCCTGTCATTAATTATTTCTCGATTTTAGTTTGCGGTGTCAAGCTCTTCTTCTGCTTAGGTTATTCCAAATGAAAAAGTTGGAAGTGAAAGAGATCAATAAAACATTGTCGGACTATCAAAAAGTAGTTTAAATCGAGCGTAAAGGATGAACCGATTTTATTGACGTGTATTTTTATCTTTGTCAAGTCAAACTCGTTGCAATTATGTACGCCGAAATCGCAATTGTCGTCGCCGTGCCAACCGTCTGCCACGTGGAACAACAAGACGACCGGGACTCCGTCTCCCATGTCGCCAACGCCTTCACCAGCAGGGAGTGTCGGCTCTGTAGGATCGCAAAGCAGTGGCTACTCTAGCAGCGAGCTGAGGAATGGCATGCAAAACCCCGTCCATCCACAGCCGCCACCTTCCGTCAATGTTCCACTAAGCATTCATCAAATTATGCAAAAACACATCGCGAACACCACTTATTTAATTCAATGTCATGAATTGTGGGAGACAGCCGAAACCCTCATTCGGAAAGGCTTTTTGCAAGGTAATATTTTAAAAATAAAAGATTAGGTGCACCACCTAATCTAAACGTGTATGACACGTTTTAATTAGAAGTGACGGGTTCTTGTTACTTGGTTATTTAGGTATGATCATATGATCATCATGAAATTCTTGTATTGAAATGCATAACAAAAACCCTTGTATCTTAGTGTCAAATTTTTAATTTTATTCCTTTATTTTTTCAGATTTTTTTGGTGAGCTTGATCACACGTGTAGCCCACTAACTTTGTACAGTAGTTTGATGGATCTTGTACGATATGTTCGCAGCGGATTGCATAAAATCAAGAATACGTGAGATTTGATTGGTGGACAGCATTTGGAGACGTGACAAATTTGAATCGAACTTCTATTCTTGTACATTTAACAAAGATTTTTACAAATTTGTGGGACGAGAGCATTTTGCAGTTTTTGCTGCTGTTGTGAATTGCGATTTGCGTCCGATTATTTTTATCGGAGAAGATAAAACTTTTTAGTTTAAACGAAGGAGTGCTTTGTACGAGCAACGGGATCTTCCAATTTTTTTTCTCCTCCCAAGCAGCATTTGGGAATTTTATCACCAGATTTAAAAAACAAAATATCATTTAAAACTCGCTATTTAAAACAATAAGGCTTGGTAGTTGTTTACTCTGCTGCTGCGTCGTAATTTCTCTCGTCTTCGTCTTATACAGTATTGTAAAACATAGGAAAAAAAAAGAAAAAAACAATCAAATGATTTTTTTTTGTCACACAGGAAAAAAAAAAAAATCTTGTGAGATATTGAGAAATTTATTGAAAGGTATTTATCAGATTATTACTACTTAAAAAAAGTAGAATTATAGAATATATTTTTAAATGCTAATTAATAACAAAAGTTTGATGTCTGACGAATTTACACTTCTTATGAGGACGTTTTGGCATTTTTCTGTGTTGTGGACTCTCATTTTTTTCATGCAGCCCCATGTATTTTGTAAAAGTAGCGAGCAGCATTGATAAAATGTATTTATAAAAATGAATGTTTGGTGATTTGAAGGTTGCTGGAATCTTTTTCTACGAAATCGAGCAAGAAGTGCCTTTAATTAATTTTTTATTGTTTTTATAATTTTTGTTTTGAATTGAATTTTTTCATTATTGGAATGGCCCTTCTTGAATCGATTTCTGGATTTAAAAAATTTCAAAGATATTTAAAAAAAAAACATATTTTTATACAATGACCAAATAGCAAGACGCGAGCTGCCAGAAATTAACAAAAATTCGTGAGTCCCAAAAAATATGAAAATGTGTAAAAATAATAATATTGATATTTGGTATGTTGATTATTTTTTTCCAATTTCTGATGAGAGGATGGATTGAGAATTGTATATAAATTTGTAAGATTAATTTTGCAATTTTTGTCAAGGAGTGTTTTCCATATAACATTATATAAAAGATTTTTTTTTGTTTCTCATACCCATCCCTCCACCTTCAAAACCTATTTATACGAATTAGTTTTTCAAGTTTTTCAAAATTACAAATTTTTAAACGAAACTTTTGTAGATTTAATGTCACTTATTTATAGACTTTTTTTCCCCTTAAATTTTTTTTTTAAATAAGATTTTTCTAAGTAAAAGAAAAAATACAGTTAACTTTATTATTGTTAATGAAACAAATGAATCGTTTCTCCGTTTGTTTTGTTCTCTTTTTTGAAAAATTTGATCAAGTCCCCTCGTTTGAAAAATGAATGCCAAGTTTTTGTAAAGCATGCCGTTTGTACATAAGAGAAATGTGCGGGATATAGTTGGAAGTTTTATTATCATGAGAATGAAATTGCTAGGTTTTTTTTTCCTTTTTACTTGCACAAAGTTTTTTGATGCAAGGAAAAAACTGTTGGATAAGTTAACGTGTTAGTTGGCACAGTTTGAGCTGTTTTGTAGCTGCAGACTTGTTGCTCTCTTGTTTGATTTATAATTTATGATGGATGAAAAGTTTTGAGTAAAAATGTTAAAATGTATAAAAATTATTTAACTTATGTATTATATAAAAAAAAATATCATGATGGTCTTTAAATGACTGCTCACATTGTAAACATTCTTATTAATCAGAAATTCTTTATAATTCTTTATAATTATTATTATTATTATTATTGTATTAATATTATATTGGTTTAAAATGATTTTTATTAATAGTAGTTTTTGTGTAATATATAATCATTTGGTCATGATCTCAAATACTTGAGAATACGACATTCCATTTTGTTTTTATGTTTTTAGCAAAGACAAATCTGCAGCTATTTAATTTATCTCAAGAAAATGGTTGTAAGCAGCCGTGTTTTTGTTGAGACTGGGATTTGGAGGAAAGATAATGATGGCTTCTAAATTCCATTTGATTGTGAATATTTATTCAGTGAAGGGACTCGTCAATATTATTTTTATCTGCGATTTTTTTTCTGATGCATCAAGATGATAATTGCAAAAAAAATGTGGGATAATGTATCTATAGAGAAAGCTGTCATTTTTTTAAAAAAAGGAAAAAGTAAATAGATCTTTTTGTAATTTGTGTTTGCATTCAGAAAAAAATCTCAAAGATTCTAAATACTAATAAAAAACTCGAATTTTATTAAGAGAGTTATTTCAAAGGATTTAACCCCTTCAAAAGGTTGCTAACCTTAGAAGGCGACAAATGTCTCGACTTTTAATTGCCCCATCTCACACTAGATGGCGCAATCTGACTTTTGACGTCACAATCATGGCTGAAGTTGAGTCGCAGTAGCGATTCCTCATAATAACACCCCAACCATTGACAGCCATTATAAACTTCGTCTTCACATCACTTCCCAAGAACAACTCGACGGAGGATACAGAGAAGATCTTATACTACAATCAAATGATGCTAATGAATCGGTAAGTGACAAATCCGAGAACCTCGGTGGGAAACGCTTAATGATGGCAGTGACCTACTTTGCTCTATACGACAACCAAAACCATGTTTAGTCACCCTTTCTGAAAATTCCTTAATCAACAAATAGCTTTCAATGAAAATCCAATTAAAGAATGACGTTATTTAATTGATTTATTATTAAGGTCGATATTGTTATAATAACCTTATCATGGCTAACAATTGGAGTATATTCCTTTCATTTGGGTTTCAAAAATTGAAGAATGTGCGCTGCGTTTTAAGTAACCATTTAAAATAAAAATACTTGTAAATTGTAGCCATTAAAATATTAATAATAGTCTATAATAATTACAATTGTTTAATTATTGATTAGTTTAATTGCTTGAAGTAAATCTGGTTAGGAATGTGTTTCCCTCGCATTAGAATTTCGCTGCAGTTTGGTTTTGTACGTTTATAGTTGTTTCAAATTGTGTATTTGTTTAGTACTCCATTTTCACCTTACATCATCCTAAGGTCAGGTATGTCTTTTGGTCAGTTTATTGATCGTCCACTCCAATTTACTGAGCCCCAGTGTCAAATGGACAGTTTTTTTTTGTGGGTCCCTGGCTTCGTCTCGCATCCAATTTGTGTGCGTGTAGCCATATCTTTTTATGTTTATTTATTTATTCTGATGTTTAAAGAGTGAACGAAATTTCCCTGTCTTGGTACTAGGAGACACTTTGCATTTTATAATTGAGGTAAAGCGCTTTTTGTAATATGAGAGTATGTTAAGATGGCAAGTTGATTTAGGTTCACAGTTCCCTTAGCGTTGCTTTCAGCGTTTTTCACTTTTAAATTGTTGGTGCGAGGCTCGTTGAAAAAGCTTTTTATCTCTGGAATGCATTTGAGTGTTTTCTTTCTACCTTGTTCATTAAAAAGGTTGAGAAATATGGAGGAGTGGCGATATATTAAAGGAAATTAGAAAACTTATTTGGGTTGTACTTGCTTCAATTGATTTGATGAATGGGTTTTTCTTGCGAACACTTTAATTACCATTCATTATTCGCTCGTTCAATTCTGTAGCCACCTACGCTTACCCTTTTGTATGAGTAGTGTAAGGAGACTTGGTTCTAAAGATGGTGGGTGTGGATATAGGGATTGCTATTTTAAGGGGTATCGCTTTTCTTCTGACTAGCCCGTGTTAGTTGTCGTTAGTAATTGGAGATGAATTTAAAATGGTTCATTAAGTTGTGTATGCTGTGAATGAATGGGAAAATTTACTAACTGTATTCGGTTAGTTGATAACTCAGACAAACAAGTAAAATTTGCTTGTGATCACAGCACGATTGACACATCTCTTCTTTTGGCTAACAAAATCGAAATGTAGCAGAATACCACATTAACTAGTGTTTTGAACTGGGAAAAAATCAGAGAGCAAAATATAGGGTTCTACAATCTACAAACACATCCTTGTTTATTTCTAATGTACAAATATAAATAAAACGAGAAATTCATAGGTCTCAACCGAAGAAAAAATAGTTTTTTTTTGAAAAGATGACACTTTTTATTGTTACCCAATAACAATTCACAAAGGTTTTGAGTATTCAAATTCTCTGTTATTTGAAATTATTTTTCCCTTGACATAAACGCAAATTGAATATAAAAAGACTTTATTAATCCCCAAACACTAAAATAAAAACTGAATTTTGATTTCACCATATGATATTTTCTGACCACCTGCGACAACCTGACCCCTTAGAAAAATCCCCCACTAGGGAATTTGACAATTTCTTGTTGCTTCTCCATCGATCGAGCATGTTAAAAGAAGCAGACTGCCTGCAGCCCTCGTTTCACCATTTGTATGCGGCCAAAGAGAAACGAGCGACACACACGGCAACTACACGAATTTCGCCGTTGGTGGCGCTTACGTCATGCGAATGCGTTCACTGCCACCGACAGAGGTGCGATCGGGGCGCGCCGTAGACAGCGTGGTACCAACCTCCTCCTCCTCCTCCTCCCCCTCACCTCCTCTTCTCTCTTCTTACACCTTTTCTACTTATCACCTTTCTTCTTGACATCAACCAACAATCATATCAAATCATCAAGATGGGCAAATAGTTGAAGGAAAAAGGATTAACAGGGTCATCACCTGTAAGGTGAGATGAGGGCGTGGTCGCCCTTTGCTACCATTTTCTTTATATCACCCCCCTCTTTCCCCACATTTCTTAAAACCGTCTTAATGTTCTATTTTTTTAAATATTTATTTTATTAATTATTTTTTTTGAAGGTTTATTTTAGGATGATGACGTCATCTTATGTGATTGATGTTGGCGGTTTGGAAAATTGAATGTTAGTTGGGTTTAATTGCGTCGTAAAAAGATGGAATTGTCGGGGAACGGGGTTTGGGTTGAAGAATGTTTGAATGGATCATTAGAATACGATGGATGAAGTAAAAGTGTTAGTCCTAGAACAAATGTTACATTTATTTGACCAATAACAACAAGAAAGTTTGATTTTTTTTTTTTTTTGTGCGTAGATGTTAAGAATTTTGTGGTTGGATTAATGAAGGCCGATGACCGTTCTAAGAATGAAAGATTGTAAAACGTGGCGTTGTTTTATGAAGGCAACTGAATTAGGACTTCCAGATAAAAAAACACATTGAGTGTTTGTTCCCTCATCCTTTAAAGTTAGATTAAGAGTTAATGCAGCAGTAAGTGAAATATTGATTAGAGAATTGATGTTTTTACAAATAATCAATACCCTCAAAAATTGATGACTAAAAGAATTATATAAAGAATTCTATGTACCAAATGACAATAACACTTGTTGTAAAGGATAAAAGTGAAGGTTTTTTTGAATAGTACATCTCGCGGCAAAGATTCATTCACATTCAATATTGTTGCATAGTGTTATATTTGACTTTTTTTCCCCCCAATCAATGAACTATTGGTAATGTTGACCTGCTTCCAATATCGATTATTTTTTTATGGTTTAGTCTTCAGTTTATATAAATACTTTAAATTCGATTGCAGGCATTGATTGGATATGAAAGTTATTGTGTGACACTACGTGTAATTAGTTATTTTAGAGGGAAATAATGGAAAAATTTACTCTTGATGTAAATAAATTTTGATTTAATCTTGCTATTAAATTAATAAATGTTAGACTTAGATTGTAATAAAATTTCACGAATGTGGAAACTTCCGCTCCCTTACAATATATATTACGAAATCATGTGACTGGTAACAATTTAATTTGCTTTCTTTTTTTGTCACTAGAGGGAAATTTTTTTTTAGTGTGACGTAATTAAATACGAGTGAACTTGACCTTTGATATTGTAACGTCACCTTACAGCTCGTTTTCGGGCGTGGCTTTTCTGTGATTTGCCACTTTAGCATCACCTCACTTGCGTCCAACCGTATTTTCCATCATTTTATTTACAGTTATAAAAGACGAGAATGAAATTGCGTTTTCTTTTCTCCATTTTCTATTTCTTTTTTTTTTCCCCTCCCACATCTCTTTCTAATTTGGTTGTCTTGGTAACGCAGCATCTCACTCGGAGGTGACGTGAGACTGAATCGTGTTTACTGCGCATGCGGAGTTGATTTCCCAACGCAAATTGTTGTTTGGTAGAAATAATAAATAAGGATTGGAGGACGCGGAGGAGGATATTTTATTATTTTTTCTTTTATATTGAGTTGAGATTAAAAATTTATTGTTTCCCATGTTCATTTTGGGGGGATAAAAATAAAAAATGTGTTGTGAATAAAAAATTTACAAGTTTTATTCTTTTTTTTTTTTGTAGAGATCTGATGTAGTGTGACCAGGATTTTGGTTTCAATTTTCAACAGCATAGGGCGACAATGGCCAATACTGTTGATTTAAGTAAGTTATTTTTTGATAACAGAATTTTAAATGGAGTTTTAACATTTTTTTTTTTTAATGTTTATAGATGAAGAAGGTAAGTCGTATTTTTATTATAAACTGGGTTTTGAGTGTTGTTGGCAAATGGGTCAAGGTTCTTAGGTAACGTAAGAGGCTAAGGTCAGAGGGCTAGAGGGCGTGTAAAGGGGGTTATTAAAGGAGAAGATTTATGTCGTGCAACTGGTCAAGTGAAAGAAGAATTCATTGATTTTTATCAAGAATCAATGTCAATTTCAGTCCGTTTTTTTGTATTTTGGAAATTCTATCAACTGGAATTTTTTGAGTAAATGAATGAAACCATTTGGAAGATAAAAATGTTTTTTTTTTTTGTAAAAAAATTACAGTTGAGTGGACTTTAATTGAAATATTTCACGGCTAAGTGAAAAGTTACTAAATCCTTGCAAAAAAAATCTTTAAAATGTTTGGAAATCGCAAAGATCCCATCTAAGTAATTAATTTTTCAAAATTTAAACGTCCGGTTTTCTAATAAAAACATTAAAAATGTAGATTATGAATTTTTTGAAAGGGTCCTTATTTCCCACCATTTAAATTTTTAATTTGTTTACATTTCTGCATACGTTATTTTCCACTTTACCGAACCAAGTTCGGCTCAATGCCGAGCGATGGCGTTAGTCGCCAGTCAACCCACACAACTGGTGTATCGATCGGGCGCAGTTTCAATACCTAATTAGATAATGGTGGGCTCATGAAAACGTAACGATTGTGGCGCCATCACGACTGCCACCAACTGGTGGGAGATGTCGATCAATCTTATTTGCTGAAAGAAAACACCTCCCTTGGTTCCCCTTTTCCATCTCAATAACCCCTAACCCCCCCCACTGAACATACCTTATAAAAAATTTAAAATATAAAAATCCAAAATTCTTACTCAACTGCAATATTTTCTAATTTACTCTCAAAAAAAATCCTATCATAATTTATTTTTTATCTCTACTACTTCCTGCTTACCTCGCCTCTTCCTCCAAAAAAAAAAAAAAAAAAAAAAAAAAAAATAAGAAAAATAAATCGGCAGACGGAGAAATAAAAATCGACTCGAACCCAGCAGACACTACGGCGATTGTATTGATACAATAGGCGCCGCGCAGACCACTCCCTCAGGTACCTGGCGTCTCCCCAGCAACTGAACGCCCAGTCAAGACAGCATGGAGCCTTCCTTCGCCAAGAACAGAGCATTCAGAAAAGCATAACGATAGTTAAGCTTTGTGTGTTATGAGTTATTTTTGTTTAGAAAAAAAGGGGTGGTACAAAGAACTATTAATCGCAACTAAAATTGCTGAGACTGGGATATTTTGACTGGTAATTGATTCCAGTTAGTCTTTATTGGTACTTTTAAAACGTGGGAGAAATTCAGGGAAATACAAAGTGAACAAATGACTGATTATACAAATCTCAAGCCTTATTTCTATCTAATCTAAGGGATTCAATGATATTCAGATAAGATTTTAGATTTTGCCTAATCTACCTATTCTCAACGATTAAAAATCCTTGTAAATCCAAAATCCACTATTGTAAAATTTTGGGTAACAGAGATTTTTTTTATCTATAAATTAATTCAAAAATATATAAGAAAAACTAAAACTTGTAACAAAAAGCCAAAAAATCAGAGCTTAATGCTAATAACAACAACTGTCGTCAACAAATCATCCATACACCCAAAAAAACCAAAATACCCCCTAATTTAGACAGTTCAATTTTGTATCAGGAATTATTCCATCAATTGAACACTAAAAAATTTTTTTCCTAAAAGTTGCAATTTGAATTACATCTATCAAGTGACATGAACTTTAATAATTAGTTCCAAAAATTGACGCAGTGGCAGTCGACAGATTGATTCACAAACGTGTTGTAGACTGGTCGTGTCGGTGGTTGCATGAGATGTCATCACCCACACTTCTCATTGGTCGACCCGCATCCCACGTGACTGCCACTGCTCGGTTGCCATGTCTATGAATTTCCAGACGCCATGGTGTTGCAGAGTAAGTACGGCTCTTTTTACCTATCACTTTTACGGTCATTTCCTACACCCAATCGGGCAATTGACTCTTCAGATTGGACGTTGGGTAAACAAAGTAGGGATTGATCATTAGATTGATAGATATTAGAGTTAATTTACACCGATGAGGGGAATCGAATGATGCGGTGAAGAAATCGTTTCGCAGTTGCGGGTTTATTGGGTTGAATCACCTCTTGGTCGCTTGTTCAGGGGTTTCTTAAAGATGTGCAGTTTTTTTTTAAGGGGTTTAAGGATGTTCTGTTTTGTTTCCTGTTTGTGAGGGTTTTATGTGGTTACCCTGGAAACGTGTGATAAGTAGATGGCTGCAGACATTGAATGTCGCACTGCACGACTCATTTTTTGGCTACTGGACATTTATTTTGAGTTATTTTTTAAATTGGTTTTATTAAATATACTATTTTGTTTGCTTTTTATGACGAATAATTGAAGGAATGGTGAAGGGATGACTCGAGTCGCAAAAATTTTTTAAAGGAAAAACCCCGCCTGTAGGGAGGCTTCCTATTATAGCATGAGTCACATCCAGGCAAGCCTACTCCAGGGGAAATTTTCATTGCTGCTATTTTATTCTTTTACAAAACATATTATGTAATGAAATTTTTTTCATCTACATAAATTGTTTTTAAAAATAAGTATTGATTTTTCAATGAATCGACCCTAATAAACACTATATTTTTTGAGAAGAAAAATAAATTTCGATTAATCATGAATGGTTAATGAAGAGAGTGTCTCGTAACTAGCATTTAACAACCCGGCTGTAATCTTAATGTGGGATGTTATAGGAGTGCAGAGCAGACGTATCGAGAGACATCGTTTGGATGAAATGTCTAGTTTTATAAAATAGGTGGGCAGTCAGGTCTGGAAGGAATATAAATGTGTTGGCAAGAAAGCCGGAAAAAAATTATAAACGTTAAAATAAAAAAATTGTGAATCTACCGAAGAGTATTAAATTTAAGAAAGTTGTCTAGCAAAGAATAGAGCCACATAACTTTGGGATTAAATTGTAAAAAAAAAAAAAAATTATTAGCTCTCTAGCATAGGGGTGCAATAGAAGAAAAGGTATAACTTTTTCCTATCTTTTATCTCTAATATTTATTTGTAATTTTAGTGAGACTCGTTTTTAAAATAATTTACTAACCGGTCCCCAGGTACTTTTAAAAACATGGTCTAAGTGTCATTTGATGCATAGGCCAGACTTATAGCTAAATTGTTTCAGACACTCGCGAATGTTTTTGTATACTTGACAGCAAGTCCGAAGCAGATTTCGAGTTATTTTTAAATACATACACCGTCAAATACCGGGCTTTATATATACCTCACTTAATTTACATTAACGTTACAGACCAGTACTACCACATTATAATAACTTCATTCCAACATCTCTCTTGTGGGATTCGTTGCAATTGGCCGACATTGCGAAGGAGCAATTAGTTTTCTGGGTTTATTTAGCTGCAGATGAGCAAAAGACGAGAAAATTGCGGTTAAGAGAGAAAGAGATTGGGTTAGACTTGTGTGAATTGAATCAATGATTTGGAATGATCGATCAGTTGGTGCAGGTTCTGGTCCTTTCCCACCTCGTCCCTGTACTGTCATTAGTCTTATAATGATTCCCTCATGTCAGTCTTGGACATCTTTTTTTATTTTTTTAGTGTGGGTGGCCCCCTCTATCGTCCGTATTATTCTCATTTGGGTGGCTGAGTCTATTGGACTTTTGCCAGCCTAATCGTGCGTTTTCTCTTCCTCGTGGCCATTAAGGGTTAAGTTGGAGTCGATGAAACTTAAGGGGAAAGAATCACAAGAAAAATTTAATTTCCGGATCTGTTTTATAAATTTTTTTTCTATTTATTTTGTGTAGAGAATAATTTGCTGGGTTTTTCAAACCCGAACTACCACTTAGACGACGCTGTCAACTGCAACACTGCAAACGATCACGTCATTTACGACGAGTTGTACGATGAGCTTGACTCGGTGTGCAATTTTCGACGTGAACCAACCGTCAAGAATCGTCGTGGTTATGCCAATCTCGATCTTACATCAATGGGAATCGATCTGGCAACTGGACCCACTACTACGGCCATTACAACTGAAGACGACAACAGGTGAAGCAAAGAAATCCGATTAGGGAGTTAAGGAATGTAATGGTTTAAAATTTTTTTTTTTGTTGTAGTAATCGCGACTTAGATACAAACATCACGTCGACGACGACTAGTCTTTTGGCTGATAACCGTCGAATTCATCAAGAGAATGAAAATATGGTGAACTGCAACGGTTTCCTCAACGATTATTACTTAAGCAACCAAAGAAATGAAAGTCCCGATTTGCTCGACACGTGCGTTTTTTTTATTTTCTTATGAAACTTTTTAATGTTATCAGACCGGGTTGCATCAGCAACGCTTTTTACTTTAGGTTAATTTTAATGCTCAATAATGCCAGGTTAAAAAATTATCGATCATTTTTTTAATGTGTTCATTTTTCTTAATGTTTTCTGGTCTCAAATTTCAATGAATCAACAACGTTGATACTTGAGTTTTGATATAAGAACTCCACTCAATAGTGTTACATAAAAAAGTCATAACCTCAATAGTTGACATTTAAAGGTCCGAGTTTTTGAAGCAAATCGACATCAATAAAGGAAAAGTTAATTAGTTCCATTAGATCTGTCATGTTGTTAATTGCGTGTCTTAGTTGGAAGCCAACAAAAATTTCTTTTTAAGTAGCGTGACTATTTTTTAATCTGTTCACGTGATGTTTTGTCATAGCGAGGATCGTGGCATGGACATCAATTCACCCGACAGTAACGACAGTGGGATCCAAGCTGCCATCATCGGTGATGCGAGCAGACAGTTGCCAAGTGATTTGTTTGGAATTCCGAATAGGAGCACGGCGTCGTCTTCCCCGTCAGATCCCCCCAGTGATGACAAAACAACGCCTATTAATGAGATTGAAAAGGAAATTGCTCTGCCTCCTGGATGGGAGAAACACGAAGGTGGAACAACATATTTTTTTTCTATTTTCGTCTCTTTTCAACTTTTTTTAATAGATATCGATGGACCTTATTATTGGCATATTAAAAGTGGAACTATCCAAAGGGATCCACCGCCTCCTCCATCACCAAATGCCAAAGAGATGAAAAGATCGGCGAGCATCACTAACGACCCAATCGTAATTTATAGTTTTTAATGTTTTAAACTTAAGAAATAATAACTTTTACATATTTTAATCTAGAGTCCGGTAAGCACCAATTCAACGAAAACATTTTCGAGCTCCGTCACTGCTTCTGAAGCGACTTCTCCTAAATTGGAGAATGTGTAAGAAACAAATATAAATAATCTTTTAACTTTGAACTACGAAGTTTGCATGATCCTAGCGTAACGTGAATATTGAACCTTTTACATGCAAATTAATACATAAATTGCAGAACTGTATAAGTACTGAGATATATCCATTATCGTTATCATTATTTTAACAACGTGTTGAATAGAAGCGAATAACTATCTCGTAATAGCAATATTAACAGTCTTTACTTAGTTGTATTAAATTTTTATTGTAATGAGTTGGATACCATTCTAAATTTGTGTCGGGCTGCACAGTAAACAAATCCCAAGATTTGTTCTAACAATTGTTCTGCGCACCTGATTCAGTTAGTAAGTTTAACCGCTCTTGAAGCTGTTTATATACAGTATTCCCTTTTGGAGCGTATTCTTGAAATGAAATGACCTTTGATATGGGAACCTGCAAAAGGATTTCAGAGTTGAGAAGGATGATTTGGGATGAAACTTACTGAAAATCGAGTTCTTCTTTCTCATTTAAGTTTTATTTATTAGACAACCAATGTGTCCCAGGCCCTCAAACGAGAAAGATAAGCCAATTCGCTTTGCCGTGCGCTCACTTGGATGGGTCGAAATAGCCGAAGATGACCTTACTCCTGAACGGAGCAGCAAAGCTGTCAATAAATGTATCGTGGATTTGTCCTTGGGGCGTAATGACATTTTGGACGCTGTTGGTCGTTGGGGTGACGTATGTACCATCCAAAACATTCTATTTTAAAAAGAAACTTAATTAGAATTTTTATCTTCAGGGTAAAGATCTTTTCATGGATTTGGACGACACCAGTTTGAAATTAGTCGATCCTGAGAATTTAACACTTCTCAACACTCAGCCTATTCACACGATACGTGTGTGGGGCGTCGGACGTGATAACGGCAGGTGAGATCATGTGACTTAAGAATTTTAAATTCAAAGATTTATTTTTAAATGAAAATTATTTTTCTCTAATTTATCTCGTGTGTTTTTCCTTTTCTTTCCTGCATGATTTTTCTAATTTGTAGTAGGAGAAATATTTTTGTCAGGAAAAAAATTTAAGTGTCGTTTGATATTTATGAAAAATCTCTCGACGGATTTTGTGATGGTTCACCCGATTCTTTTCTTTTTTTATTTTTATGTTTCCCTTGTGCTTCTGTGTCCGGTTCGCGGGTTTTAGGGAAAGGTAAAAAGAAAATAACTCACAAAAATCTTTTTGCTTTTTTTTGATCACATTTTTCAAAATAAAAAAAAAAAAAACCATTTCATCATTTTTATTTATTTTTTTTGGTCATTGTTTTTACAAATCTTTTTTCATCGCTGCTGTTCTCTCACTCAGCTCACATTTGTCTTTGGCTAATCAACTAAACGATGCCAGGTTAATCTGCTGTTTTTTGCTTCTCTTTTTACGTCTCTATAATAAATTTATGTAATACTAAAAAAGTACTTTACAACACTATAATTTTATTTTTGTAATGAATATTTTTTTAGGTTTTATTATTTTAGTAGCATTTACCTCAGCTGAACATATTTTTTAAAAAGCATGCTTATAATGCATGAATCATTTAGTTTGTTTATGCATGGCGCCATTAACGTCGTGGATCTACATGTTGTCATCTGGCGACAGTTTTTAAAATTAGTGCCCTATGATAGATGGATTCTGCATCGACGAATTGATAATTTTGAAAACGATATATTGATTTTTTGATGATTTTGAAATACGATATCCAATACTGACTCATAAACCTTTGGAGAATAATCGACCAGGATATCCCCAGAGAGTGTATACAAATGAAATTTGATCCACTAAACAAACGTGACATAAACCTGTAAGTGTACTGCCAGCGGTTAGGTGGCAATACACTTACAACTAAGTTAATTATTATTGTTTAAGTTTACGTGTGCAAAATGATCCAGCAAATAATGTTTAAGTAAGAGCAAGTTTTCGTTGCGCTATATTGATCATCTAACCTTAGTAAGTAAAAATCGATTCTCGATTGCCCATCCTTCAAATGGCACTATTTTAAAATTAATTTTAGAAAAAACAACCTGTAGGTCCATTGAATGGATAAATCCAGTTTAGGTCCATTGAATGGATAAATCTAGTTAGATCAGAATACCATCTCACCATCATTTTACTTTTATTCCATTAGTTCTTATTTTGATTATGAATAATTTTTTTTTGTGTAAACTAAAGGGATTTCGCTTACGTGGCTCGCGACCGTGCTTCTCGTAAACACATGTGCCACGTCTTTCGATGTGACACACCTGCCCGGACTATTGCCAATACACTTAGAGATATATGTAAAAGGATCATGTTGGAAAGAAGCATGACACAGTCGTTGGGACGTCAAGTAGAAGGAGGGAGTAACAATTCAACTGGTCAGCGAACCAATGTTGGTGGGATCGGGCGGACCGGATTGGCTAGACCGACCAATTTACCCACTGAACATCGCCGATTTCATCATCGAATTCCACACACAACATACACCGGTTTGATGAATTAAAATTTTTTTTTTACTTTTTGCTATTAATTTATTATTAATTTTAGCCCAATCGTTTCCGACTCCGATGGAGGAGCCGAAAAAAGTTCTCAAAGTGCGCTACGCAGGCGTGGTGCAAGTTTCGCGTCCTACAGGAATGGACACGTTGAATCATGCTGTAGAGCAGTTGACACTCACTTGTCCCATGGAGCAGTGGCGCTATGTGAATGTGGCTGTGGCACCTTCAACTATCACTATCACAGAACAGGGCGTAAGTTCCAATTACATTTACTCAAGTAAAAATATTTTCAATTGTTTTTTTGGGATTTTAGGAGGAAGGGAAGTTAATTGCAGAGTGTCGAGTGCGGTACTTATCGTTCCTCGGCATTGGAAGGAATGTCAAGTAAGAAATTATGCGTTTCTTTTGTTTTTACAGTTCTTCATTACGGGGCTATTTGTTAATGTTGAAGCAATTTTCATTTGTTTTGCCATTTATTATTGGCAAACGATTGGATTTATAATGAATGTTATCTTGTTAGCTTAACAACTTAAATGGGTAAAGCGCAATTGTTAAACTACCGATTTAAGCACAGACCTAGAAATTAATATCCCTCTACCCCCTTTCACGTGGCATGCAGACGGAACATTTACTTAGAAAAGGAGATGGGGTGTAAGTGTTTACACCCTGAATGTTGTTGTTGCTATTCGTATCAAGCTGATTTAGTTTTTGAGTTCTGTTCTATACAGTAATGTCAAGAGTAAATAGAAATAACACTGTTATTTCTATATAATCTTGGTAATGTGCATTGACCACAATGCCAATGCACATCTTTTATGTTCATGCTATCAGGATAGCAGAGATTGGGACAACAAGACGCTTTGCTTTTTAAAAATATTTTGCCTTTCATAATAAAGTTTATTAGTGATAGTGCAATTACATAGTATTAAATTTGAGCAGAAGGTGGTTAATTGATTGAGATTGCTATTTTACGCTCGTGGACTTAATCTATTGAAAAGGAAAGTGTAAGTCAGAACTCAAATGGCAGAAAGCATTGTGTTAATATTACTTGCTTTGTAAATGTACGACAAAACTCTTGATTCAAAAGATCTGTCACAAGTGCAGTTCAGATTTTTTTAACTTAATTAGACGAAGAGCATCCAGTTCTTTTTCTTGGGACTTTTCAAATGTAACTCTCATCTTTGTAATGCGAACCTAATTTCTTAAATTTTCATATTTGCAATATTTGATGCCAATTTTTCACCAAAATTGACATTTACAATGTATCTGAAGCTTAGTATTCATTTTATTTACAATTAGGCATTGCTCTTTCATTATGAGGACTGCTCAGGACCAGTTTATGGCACACGTTTTCTATTGCGAACCTTCGTCAGGAGCTTTGTGTAAAACGATAGAAGCAGCTTGCAAAGTGAGTGTTTACAGTTTCAGGAGATTTTATAACATTAACTCTATTTTTATTTGTAACAGCTTCGATATCAGAAATGTTTGGACGCTCATCACGAGGAATTGGAACAAAAAAACTTCGAGTTACAAAATAACAAAGTAAATATCATAAAATTGACGTGATTTGATATCGTAAACGACTTGAATTTTTCAGGGAATTGGCGCAACCATTAAGAACATGCTAGGCTCGCTCGCCGGACGCAAAGTTCGCAGTGCTGAGTCGTGAAAGACGACTTTGCTTTCGTTTTGATTTAAAATTCCTGCCAATCACGCCGTTTCTAAAATCCTAAGTCAATGGCAACAGCAAATTGTTTGTTGGGTTGTTGATTTTTGCTTTGAGTGAGAGGAACAAAAAAAAATTACAAAAAATTTCCAAAAAAAAATTTCTCCCAGCCTCCGTCAAAACGCTAATTTATTCGCATTTGTGGCTTCACAAAATAATCCTTTATACTATTAGCGATTATAAAAACAAATCCACTTGTACTAGCAGCTCGAGTAAAACTCTATTCTATAAAAGCAAGGCGCCATAAACCCAGGCAGGAATTGGTTGATTCGAGGGTTGGCATTTCGTATGGACAATTACCATCTATGCACTTTGTGTTCTGATCAGTATTAAGTGGAGTAAACTTAGTGTTATAAACTAGTTAGTGGTAACTCAATTTTAATTTACATCAGTGTAATTTTCATAAACGAATTTTGTGTAGGCATTTATACTTTTTCTATAAGTGGCAGCACTTTGTACTATAAAATGCACAAAGAAAACAATTATTTCAATGTGACTTAGGCAACTTTTAATATTTTTTTTCTTGTAATGAATAGAATATATATCTTTTAATATTTTTTAAATTTTTAAATTCAAATGGCAGCGAGTTACAAATGCCAACCAAATAAAAGTCTGCCTGGGATAAAGTCGCCCCTTTCCATTTGGTTTGGAAAAGGACAATTTTGATTCGTATGGCTGCTTAGTGTTCGTCATCAGTAGTCATTAAATCCCCTTGTGTGTGTGTGGGTGGGTGCGTGTGCGCGCATGTGTGTGGAAATGTGTGGTTCATCAAGTCCTTTTCTCTTAAATATTCCCTGAGAAGTGGACTTGAGCCTTGTATATTTAATTCCAAAAAAAAAAAAAAAATTAAAAAGAAAAAAAATAATAACACACACTCACGTGGCCAGATTTTTATTCTTGTGTATACATGTGATATTTTTCTATTTAATTTCCCCGAACACTTTTATGTTCTGTATAATTGTATAAAAAAATAACAAACCACACTTTCTAATATCGGTGAATCATAGTTGATATCATGTATTTTCTGCACTCTCTCGTTGCTTCAATTTTTGCTGTTGTAATTTATGAGAAGGCAAAGGGAGTTCACTACCCATAAATTATAGCCTCGTTTTAGTATTTGGTGTTAACAGTGGTGTGCTGTTAAACTATATTGGTTCACATGATAAATTTCCAATTTATAACTGGAATTTAATGCACTCTTGAGTTTAACATGGTTATGAAAACGGTCAATGAATAACTTATTATTATTATTAATTTGTTTTTATAGTAGCTGGTTACATCATACTTGTGTGAACTCATAACAGCACGTTACTAGTTGTTACAGAATAATTATTAACATAGGATTTCTAAAATTTTATTTTGTTTTATTATTAGTTTTCAATAAATTTTAAGTTTTAAGGGTGTCAAGAGAAAGCTCCCTTCACCTACTTAAAATGCTATAGCTCGTGAGGCTGTGCTGTAGTGTCAGTTTTCCTAATAAATATTTACAGTGATAGTCTGTAGATGTTTTAATCCCGGACTCTTATTCTATTCAATACCCATTTCAGTTCTTTGTTTATTTCATAATAGGTTGGTGGTGCAAAACCTAGCCACTGAAATTTAATAACTTGTCCAAGCTACATTTTTTCTAATTAAATGTACTTGGCGTAACTTCATTTCTCATCCAAACCATCATTTTAGATTTGACGAATGATGGTTAGTTCAAACAGTTTATAACAGAAGGTTCGACATCGCCATTTGAATGTTTGGCCCTCGTATACAAAAAGAAGGTGCATCCTATTACTAAAAGCCATTCACAATCAGTGGTTCTTTAAGCTGGTGCGGAACTAAGTTACGAAATTTCTAAATTTATCTAGCAATAAACGTGATGACTTCTTTAAAAAAAAAAAAAACAAGCTGTGGAAATATTTTAAAAAAATAAAAACTACAAGAAAAAACGTGCAGTTTTGGTACTGGCTAATGTCAACTAGGTCCTCTCGCACACACTCTGGTTATTCATTTCATTGCTACCAAAGAGGTTCCGTAGTATACTAATGACAAATAAGAATACTCGATTGATGTTTAGCGCCACCTGTGGAGCAATGTTATAACTTTTATGGTAATATTTAATTTTAATAAACGTAATTTTTCAGTGTTTAATATGATAGTTCACTGTTTGCATTTTTTTTCTTTTGCAGAAAAAGATAAATTTAAAATTGGGAATAAAAAAATTGGGAAAATGATAACGAATGACATCATTGATGACCTACACATTATTAAAACAGTTTTATTCCTAGAAAACAATTTGAAACAGGGAAACTAAAATAATTAAACGGGTTTGTAAGAATAGTAATAAGCACGTGTAATTTGTTTTGCGCGGAAAAAGATGACCCTTCCCATGATGCATCGCTCAAGGGTATCGCGCAGACGTAGTTGCACCGGTGTCAGTGAATCATGGCGGCGGATTCGCCAAGTTTTTGAATTGCGGGAAATATTGTGTGGTTATTCTCTCGGAGACGAACAACGTCTAAATGATTGCCAGGAATGGCAGAAGCCAGACGGATTGCTATCACGACGGTAGGATCGCTTAAAAAGGATAAGAAACCCAAGGAAAGTGCCCCGACTCCGCGCTTTGAGTTGCCACTTCTCGAATCCAACGACAAAACATGTCCGGAGTTCAACTACAACGATTTACTCAAATCATCACGGGTGAGTGTTGAAGCCGGGCAAAACCAATGCCACTGATAAAATGCACGGCCTATAACATACGACCGACTGTGCTTAAAAAACCTCGTGCCAAACAGCGCACCCCGAGAGGGGCGGCCAATTCAGGGGGTTCACGACCTGATCATCAAACCGAGCCCGATCGACACTGAAAGGAATTTACCCCTCTAACATCGCGTGACAGTAAAGAAATTGGTCGCAAAATGCATCCACACCGAGGCTGCATTTTCCTTGCCGCCATGTTGTTTGGGTTTGCGGAGAGATGTTTTGTTATCCCGTAAAAAAAATATCTGTGTACTGCCGTAACTTTGTCCCCACACCCCTCCATATTTATATCACAATTCCCCTCTCTATCGGTTTGCATTGTCTTATATAATAATTATGACGTGTGAAATATGTTTTATATCTAAAAATTCGGGTATTTGATCGGGTGTTTCGAGATCATCCCAATGAACACACCTCGCGGTGATAGTGCTGCCACCTCTTTTTGGGAAATTTAATTGAAAATCGTGAGCACTTTAGGTTGACATAATAATAAACAAATGGGTTTATTTTCTACCATGTTTGATTTTCTCTTTGTGTGTGTATTTTGGGGTGATCAGTTGCAAGTTTTGAATGGTTGGTAGTGGGTTTTGGGTGACACGGCGAGGCGGTTGTACGGGATTCGGGGAAATTTATTTCGCAAAATGTGTGTGACCGGTTGAAAAGCGAGTGGTGGGAAGAGAAGCCATGACTCCAGTCGATTTTCGTTCTAGATTTAGAGCGGCCATCGTTGACTGGTGTTGCAGATGTTCGGCGCTAGGGGGCGGGGGTTAGCAAGGTCTGTGGATGAGTTTTACCATTTTCGGTCCGGTTTTTCTTTATCTATTAAATTAATGAGGTTGATAATAAAGGTGTGCAGGGGTTGAGGAAGGATCAAAGGGGAGGGGAATAGAAGTTTTAAGGGTTTGTGAAATCGGAGATTGAGTGGATGGTTTTAGATTGTGTTTTTATTTGTATTTTAAGGACTGGGCAGGTACGATGGGGGTTCGTTCGTAAAATTCAGTGTTGCCCAAAGGGGAAGGCGCGGTCATCTTGTTTTAAACTTTGGTTATCGCAGTGGTTTGCTGTTTGACACGGAGTTTTTTTTTTTTTTTAAAACAAAAAAATATAGTGTTTTTATTATTATTTTAGGTTATGATAAATTTTATCAGTTACATGTAACTTTATGGGTTTATTTTTAGAATTTGAACTTTTAAGTTTGATCTACAAAATTATATTTTTTTATTATTAAATATGGTTTAATTGACGTCATATCTAAATATGGTGCTGCTTTATGGTTGTTGCAGTTGTTTATATGCGTTTTTATTAATATTAAAATTGTTTATATTTGTAGTTCGAAAGCAATTCGGGAATTTCGACACCTGGTGGAGAAGAAATTCAAGATGATGATAAATTGAGGGCATTAGCTAGGAAATTTGAAGCTAAATACGTAAAAAAATTAGTATTTTTAATGTTGTATGATTTTTTTAACTAATTTTTATTTTTATTTTTTTTATGATATGAAGGGTCCGCGTCAAGGAAAAAAACAGAAGCAGAAACTCGGTCGATTAGAAGATTATATTGATCTAGGAATGGGTTATGATGAAAATGATCCATTTATTGATAATACAGACGCTGTATGTATTTTTTTAATTCCTGTTTTAAAAAAACTTGAGATGGGAAATTTTTTTTTAATAGTATGATGAACTCGTTCCATCCACACTCACTACACAACATGGAGGATTTTATATTAACTCAGGGAAACTTAATTTCAAAGAAGTTGGGAATTCGGATGATTCGAGTAGCGATTCATCAGATTTCGAAGCGATTCCTGATCCCACGTCGAAAAAAAGGGTACAACAACTTTTATTTTAATAATAAAATTGATTTGTGTTACCCTGATTTGGACAATTTAATGTAATTTATGTAATTCGTATTTTTTTATTTTATTAGCGGCGAAGACTAAAAGATATGGAGAAAGATAAACGCCGAAAACGAATACGAGATGGCGATGGAACAAAAAAGAAAATATGGAAAACAAATGATAAAACAGACAGGTTTGAAGACTTAAGGAATATTTAAAAGAAATATTTTAATGCAATTTTATCATTTTCGTAGTGCCTTATTGAAGCAGAAAAAGCCAGTGAAACAACCAACGGTGGCATCGTTGCTCTTGCAGCACAAGGCGCAGCAACCTTCACAGAGCACTATGACGTCGAATGTGTTGGCTACTACTTCAGGTCAAACAGGTAAATTAAAAATACTAGTTCTTATCGAAAATGGGGTTAAAGTTTAAAGGGATTTAAAAAAATAAAAAGAAAAAAATAAAAACCCGGGCACAGGCCCTGGTGCTGTGAATGTTTCTGATGGCAAGTTGGCCAACTCGACCATTGTGGATGCCATAGAGTCTGTGATAAACGCGTCCCGTGACCACAATAGCATCGATGGCGGCATGAATACAGCTACGGGCAGTAGTGACAGTGAAATGGCCGCTTCAATGAGTGTGGAACCTGAAGAAGAACCGAAATTGCCAGACAATTTGTCTCCAGATTTGGATTGCTTGTTGAAAATGATTAAAGAGGTAAATTCATTTGAATTTATATTTTTAATTTATTCATGGTATTTTTAAAATTGTAGACAGCAGAGGAGTCGAAAGAAGGGAAATGCAAGTTCTTTTCCAACGATGTCAACAATATTTTACTCGCGTAAATTGAATAATTTTTTTCCTTTCTTTCTTTTTGGTTTAATAATTATACATTTTATTTAAAATTTCAGAATCGAGATGAACACGCGGCAACTTGTATGCAGTCAACGGTCGATGGTATATGCGCATTTAGCATCACATTTGCCCTGCACCAAAGAGACGTTGCTCAAGAGAGTTAAAAAGCTGCGTCTTGATCAAGAAGGTGGAAAATTGAAGGCACCTATGGCAAAATTAAAAGAAGGTAGACAAAATGAAAATCAATTTTTACATTTCTTCTGTCAATAATTTGTCTTGTTTTTACAGCTATTTTAGCTGCAATGCCCCCTATGTTAGAAAAATATAATCAACAACGGCAGAAAGCAATTGCGGAAAATAAGTATAAACGAAGATGTTTTCTTTAAATGTTTTTAAAGTAACTAAATAATTTACTCATTTTTATTTCAAGGGTTGTAATAAATTCCGAGTCGGATGATGCGAGTGACAGTGATAGTGTCAGTGAAAAAGAAGTTCAAACTGTAAAATTAAATCGGCCACGCAGGAAATTTGAATGGAACGATAAATTAAGGTTTTAATATTTTTTAGGTGTCTCATAAATTATTTTACTCTTTATTTAAATGTTTTAAAGGTACATGTTACTGGACGTTGTTCGAATCAAAATGAAGTGTTACGAAGTATCCAAAACAAGAAGTCAATCAGCGGAGGAATATTTAAGACAATTTCTCGATACAGAAGTTAAATATCTATGGCCAAAAGGGTGGATGCAAACCCGGTAAAATATTAACAGTCAAACTGATTAAATATGACATCATTTAAGTTAATATATTGTGGAAAGGCATTTTTATTTGTTTTG
Organism: Pachymerium ferrugineum; assembly: GCA_034686365.1. Lineage (NCBI taxonomy): Eukaryota > Metazoa > Arthropoda > Chilopoda > Geophilomorpha > Geophilidae > Pachymerium > Pachymerium ferrugineum. The sequence goes on along the minus strand of JAQGAS010000171.1, from coordinate 6,337 downwards.
TTTATATTTTTCAGAACCTTGTACAAAGAAAGCAGTGACGCGCATTCATATCTGACGTAAGTAACGGAACTAAAAATAAAGGTTGAGTCCACACCGAATTATAATTGCAATTCATTTTACTGTAGAAATAAACCAAAGCGAACACTCCCTTTGACCGCAAAAAAGTTTTTCGTTTCTTCCATGCTCGGAACGGGTGACACAACCCCAGTAAAACTACCCAGCTATCCATCTAACGGCATAACACCCACGCTCCCAATAACAATACCAACCGGCAATTGGCCAACATCAAAACCCATCACCGCAACAAAACCAATCGAAGTCAAACTCGACTCAACTCCACCAGCTGTTGTAATCTCCGTGTCAACAACACCATCAACAGGAGTGACGACGACGACAACAACATCAATGCCCAAAACAACTCCATCCGTCTCGGCATCGATTATCGTCGCTTCACTCCCAAACTCCACGAAACCCCCTCTTACAATAAGCAAAACAGCAGCCGAAATTCTCTCTGTGACGTCAGCTGTAACGCCAACAAGTGTCAAAGCTACAATATCAACCCAACTAAGCATGAAAACAACAATAGCAGCACCAACGAACCTAAAACCGACCCTTTCAGCTGTACCGACGGGTATAAAATCGACAATAACATCAACATTGTCGAACAAAGACCCTTTCCCCTCGGGAAAGATCGAAGCGCCACGTACGACAACATCGGTTGACTCAATCACAGTTTCGTCTTTGCTCAAACAATCCCCAACAACAACCAACCAACAACAGCAACAACAACATTCGCTCAAATCACTCGTCGGCGGGCTCAAATACCGTGCCATGGACTACTCAGAGTCCCTACAAGCAGCGGCTGTATTGAGCAATCCATCACCCAACGACGTGCTCGATCAAATCATTCATGCCAGCCTCGCCGATTTCCCCAGTTCGGGGACGACGAAGATGGTCGTAAGCGAGCCGTCGGCCAACGTGGCCACGACGCAATCGGTCGTGCCCACAGTGGCCGCTAAGCAAGTCAATTCAGGCGAGTTAAAGACCCCACGTTCTCAGGTTTCGCTGTTGAAGAATCCTCCGTCCTCGAGTAAAGTGGAGACGAGTTTACCTACTAGGAGTGCCGACTCCTTTAGTGGTCACTCGGTGCGGACGATTCCGGCTCCAGTGACAAGGGAAATGGAGGCGTTAAAAAATACCTATGCTGCTTATGAGAGGAAATTTAAAAATGAATCGAATATCGCTGCGCCTTTTCAGAGCACTTTTGAGTTTAACGAGGCGATTGAGCGAAGTCTCCAAGGAAAAACGGCGAATTCGGCTTCAACGGCGCCGATTAATTGCGGATTGTATTCGACTGGAATGCAGCAAGGGAACTTTACAAGGAAGGATCAAAGCGATTTGGTCATTTCGACATTGTATTCGCAGTATGCGGCTGCACGCAAAGAGGTGGCCGAGTTGTCGTCGCCTCATCTGTCGACGAGTTTTGTTAGGAAAGAAATTTTGAGTGAGCCGTTGAATTTTAGCCAGGGGAGGCACTCAGTTTCGTCGGCATCTTCGGCGGTATCGACGGTAGCGGCAACGACAAATTCTGTTTTTAATAACAGGGTGTCGCCTGTGCCGTCGACATATTCTTCTCCCTTGAAAGAAGGGACCAAACAACACGATATTGGAAGTCTGACTTCTTCACGGTGTGCGGCTGTTAGCCTACCTCAGACGACGTATTCGTCGCCTGTTAGTTCGTCGTCGAGGCAAACGCCAGGTGAGATGAAGAAGAGAGAAGTTTGCTGTATTAAAGCAGGTGTGGAAAAGTTTTATAAGTGATAGAATAAAGAGATCTTTTTGATGTATTTGCGAAGAATCCGCGTTAGAGTTAGTAAGACAAAAGTTTTGTTTGCTTTTTTACTGTTGACAAAAAAGTTTCAGTATACATAATAGCTCAGAAATTTTCTAAATACGTCAAAACGTTTTCGAATATCTTATACTGTTGCTTATAAAATCTCTACACTCCCTTTAAAATAATGTTTGTGTCGATTCAGTTAAAATGTCACCCTCTTTTGTTGTTTGTGCACCATTTTTGTTTTGTTTGATACCCTTGTTCGTGATTTCGTCTTGTCTCATTCAGCAGACCCCCTTTGTTTGGGAAATGATGTTCTTAGTCGAGCTCTTTCAAGTGCGTGGTATGGTAAGTCTTTCTATTATAAGAAAAAAAACGTAGAAAATAAAATCAAAGACCCTGATGGAGATGTCAACTATGGAATTTTTTTTAGTTCTGTTTATTTTGATTTAGTTTTGGTTTTAGTGTAGTTTACCGAGCAAGAAACCAGACCCATTATGTTTTAATTCATATATTTTTTTTATTGTTTTAGGTTCGGACAGTATATTCGCCAGTCCCCAGCACAATACGTATGTTTCCTCTTCGCCAATCCAAACTACTAGTTCGCCTCAAGTGACGAGATCAGTACCCGTGACCACGTCGACCAATCACACGCCATACGCAAGTGCCGGCAGTTCTCCGAATCAGAATAAACGGTTGCCTCATTATTCAGGAGGAATGGATTACAATACAACGTTATCCCAAGTTAACACAATTCAATAATAATCCAAAACAATTCTGGGATTTTATTTATTTTTTGTAAATAGGAAAAAGCTACGAAAATATCCTTCAAATTGTAATAATATTTACTGTAAAGTTTTGGTAAAATCGAGATAAGATTGGCATAATTACGTAACTTGTAGTAACTTCATTAATTCAAAAATAATGTCTTCATAACTGTCGTTTTGTAATTTGTAAATATAAGCTCATACAAGTGAATTTGTTTGATAAAAAGCTTTAGATAGTAAAACAAAATTTATAACAAAATTCCAGAATTTTATGCCCATTTGCCCTCTAACTGCAGTGAGTAAAGAAATGATCTATATGACCGTGGCTAGGATTGCTAATAATGACTTATCTCGTATGAGGACTGTCATTTAGCATTTTTAATGTATGAATTTCATATTTGACTGAGATAGAATAACGGTACGGGAAATAAGAAAGTCTCAAAAAATTAAAAAAAAAAAAACCAACTTATATTCACTGCTAATGTCTTGTTACATGCTACCAACAGAGTGCCAGTTGAACAAAAGTGTACTGATTATCAAATTTGTATACGATTTTCTAAAAGAATTTATTTATTCAAAAGGTCCTGAATCCGTCTTGGCACGGTCCAACAGCAAACCCAACAACGCAATCCGTATACAACCAACACTACGCTAAAATGCTACCACATGTAGCATTACAAACAACATACCCGACCATGTCCAAGGCTGGTTCCTTGTTACCCCATCACACGACTTCGTCTTCTCGAAATCCTCCTCCTTCCACTCCGTCATACGATCAGGGATCGTCATTTTGATTTTACTTGGAACATTTTATGCACATTGCAGATATAAAAAAACCAGAAAAAATTCAAAAAAAAAAAGAAGATAAACTTTTTCTGCCTTTTATTTTTCTGTTCTGCATAAAATTTGATTTTAAGCTGAAGAATCTCTTGTGAAAGTGAAGTTATTGTTTGGATGGAGTGCAGCTTTTTGGAACCAAAGAGTTGGTTTTTTTTGTTGTTTTTTTTTTAGTCATCACTGCCACATTTCACGATTCCTTCATGTCATAACTTTTATTTTTTTTAAAATAGTGTAAAGTTAAATTTTTTGTTTTGACATTTTAAAATTAAGTCTCTAATCATGGAATATAAATTACCACTTTTTTAAATTATAACCTACAAAAACAGCGGCGGGTTTGGTATATTCGTCGAGGCAAGAACTGACTTCAAAAATAAAAGTAAAATCAAATGGAACTTTGCAAGTTGAAGCTCACACCGTTTACTTTTGTGGTTTAAGAAAGTTAATAAAAATCAAACGAGTTTTTTAAAATTTTTGTTTTGTGTAGTAAGCCAAACGTTGTGTACATAAATTGAATGAATTTTGCGCGATGATTGTAAAATGTACAGTTTACGTATTTCGCTTATCCCTTGCAGCTTAAAAACGGTTAAGTTAAAAGAGTGGAAAAAAATATCGTCTTTCAAAATTAAATTTTTTTAAGCAATTGGATAAAATTGTACATTGATATAAGAAGAGGGATTCAGTTGAAAAAATTTTGTTGTTAATAAACTTATAATAGTGCAGTGTCGTGTTTTCTTATAGTTTGTGTTTGATGGTGTGCAGGCTCCAATTTGTTTTTATCGTTTAATTTGGTATTTCAACTCGGTTCTAACTTTTAATAGAAGAATACATGCAATTCGGAGTTTTATCTGTTGGACCAAGGATATGTATAAGACAAATCCTTGGTTGGACGTACCGTACGCAAAGAGTTTTGTTTTGAAAGTTGGACTTCCATTAAAGCAAAAGGTAGACTAATGCAAGGAGTTGTTAAGTATTTACAGGTGATGATGATAATAACTTCTTTGATAAAATCTGGTTAAAAATACAGAAACAATAAATAAAAAGATATTTTTTTTATTTCAAGGTCGACACTAATTATGATCATAAAGAGCAATTTTTCCGTAATTTAGCTAGTATTTTGGGTTCCTTGTCTGAATTGTGTAAATGCCATCCGAGTGCTGTCATCATGCCTTTCAAGTTTAACAGTGAAAGAAAACCTAGTAGGAATTAAATCCCAATACATTATCAAGAGTAAAGGAGTCAGTTCTTACAGTAAGATGGTCTATATTTCTAGAAGATAGCGTAAAACGGAAAGGTTAATGTAAATTTGAGAAGGGCAATGAAAAGCTGACATTGTAATTTTACAGTAAATTAATATTTGTATGAAGGCACATGAGAGAGAACGCTATATTGTGAGAAGAAGCAGCGTTTTTGCACTTATTAACTTGCAATGTTGCCACTAGATGTCATGATTTTGCGCGCTTAGGGATTTGAGCGAATTTAGCCGCCGCCATTTGAGTATAATTTTTACCTCAAGCTTTGTATTGATTAGGTTCGCCAACGTAATCTTTTGATGTAACATAACAAACAATCATTCCTAATGTGTTTTCAAGCAGAAGGAGGCTCAAACGTAACAATAGGGTGAAGATCAGGACAATCCAAAAAGGTTAGTTTATTAAATACTAGCTTTTAGTCCGTCGGTGATATTGTAAGAAGTTTTACTCGACTAAAATTACTTTGAAGGGTTGCATTGTAGGTTTGATTGATACATTTACAATTTATTGAGTCAACTTACTGATTCTAGTTTGAACTCCGCATTTAACTATGGTTTGTTGTTCACATTAAAATAGTCGTCGTAAGGGATTAAAAATATTTAAATATCTAATCAATGCAATAAATAGTTATAATGCGCTTGGCACACTAATAAATACATCATACTTTTATAGTCACACAAAGGATAATCGTTGCTTTTTTGCATGAAGAAGATGGTGTGCCTGCTAAAACCAGTATTTTTCGGCATATATTTCAATTACGTTTTGATAACGATTAGTTATAAAAATGTAAGTGAAATCTTACTTCTTGAAACGAAGCTGCAATTTCCAAACAATTTTGGATAATCGTGGGTTAAATTTTGTTTAGTGTTCACGGAGTCGATTCCTCGAAATTCCTTTTGCAAAATAAATTTTTATGGCTTTGTTTACATATACTAGACTGAGATTCTCAAATGTAATTAGTATATGAATCATTTATGTATTGTTCAGAGTTTGTTTTGAACAGCTTTTGTATTATTTACGCTTCACTCTATATCCGTATATTTGAGACACTAAGCAATATCTGCTATAAAATGGACAAATCAGGAATCTCTGCCTCGTGTCTCAAATAGAGTACATATTTTCGTTTAAATTTTATATTTCAAAATCTTAGACACTAGGGAGGTTGTGGCACATTGTATTTATTCCTTGCCTTTGACACTATTTTAACATTATGTGATTGTAGAATAGTATTAACAGCCGCAAAGAATGTCGCAAATGTTCCACGTTTATGTAATTAGAATTAGAAAAAATAGAGCATTATGTTTTCAAATGTGGTCACCAGAGTGCATGCACATCAATATCAGGTGATATAGGGAATTTCCAGACATGATTGATGATCATTAGTTACAATTTTTGTTTTCTGCTTATTTTGAATGAAAGTTTTATTAATAGTTGATTGTAAATGTGCTTATGATTTTGCATTTTTACACCGGTTAATTTTTGTATTTTAAGAGGTTTACGCATGAGCATGTTTTATAATCAAGTGTACGTGGCTGGGCCCCGTCACGTGGTTTGTAGATTTGCGTGAGAGGTTGAAGGTAAATCCTACCCTCTGGGTGAGGTTTTATTTCCGTGCGGTTAATCCTACCTGGGTAGGATTTACTCAA